>JAWZYV010012606.1:0-159081 GCA_038373885.1 Cheiracanthium punctorium
GTGGCTGCTGTTCGGAATTCGTTGTTCAGAAGTCAGCTCTAATATTAATCCTATGGAATAAGTTCGGTACCATTGATATGTGGCCAGCCTTTGGAGGTTTTTCTTGTTCGGAGGTGACCATTGAAGGAGGTTTCACTGTACTAACATTTATTTTAGTGTCTAAGAAAGTTCAACAGTCAAATGTAAAATAAACCTTAATTTTGATTTAATCACTATAAAGTGCTACTTATATAGTGCAACAATTCATAAACTATTTTACTATAAAGCAGATTCAATGTATAATTTAATTGTATAGTTACCTAATGATCCAATGAGAAAGGCATACAAAGCATACCTCAAAAATTTGCCAGGCTTCACAACTTTTGGCAATATATCATCATATTTGGTGCTAGAAATAACCATCCAAAAAGAAAACAACATGATGGTATTTTTAATATTTGTTGCGAAATCAAAGAACCCTAATATGATGACATACATGTTTGTCAATTTCATTGGGAATTTCACAGATTTGCAACTCTTGCTCTAATTACTCAATTTATATGCAACAAGATTGTAAACCTAGATTTTTTTTTATTACATGGGACATTAATTTTGGACTGCTAAACCTTGGAAAAGCAAATCCCTCACTCTCCATGCCGAGTTGCAGTTAGTAGGGCCATAAGTGCTCCTGGCAAAATTTTAATTTTTTGCCTTTAGACTTATTTTCTAGGAAGAGAAATAGCACAAAGTCTGCAAAAGGTCCCCCCCCCCTAGGGGTTGTACCCCTGATAGCAGCCCGACTGGCCAGTCCCTAGCTACAACTGTCTCCGTGTCCACTTGATATGGGTGTGTTGTAAAACAGAAATATTTTTATTTTTGTTTACATTGTGCATGAAACATCTAATTTTTATTATTATACTTATTTTACTTCCATTTTTTACTGTCTAGGCTATTTCCTATTATTTTTAACACAAGCATGATTTACTGAGATTATTATACATTTTAAAGCCAAAATTCCTTTTACGAAATACAATATTTTTTTATTATTATTGCTTTGCCATTAAAGCACAGTATTAAGTTTCTTAAAATAGTCAAAAATTATAGATTACGATTAAGTGGGTATGATCTGGTTATGGCTACTATTGCTCATTGTATTAATTACTACACAACAGGGTATTACAGCAGGCTGATGATAATAATTAATTAATTAAAGATCTAAGCAAAAAGCACATATTTTTATTGTTTTGGCCTCTGATAGTGATACAGCAAATCTAGTGGTATTAAGCATTGTTTAAAACAGTGTTTTAATATTTCCAGATTGCAGTACAAACCTCTGGTTACAACTTCAGTGCTGAAATAGTAGACCTTCTATGATTTATTTCTCTTTCAAAAATTAAAAAAAGGAATTTAATGGAGTACAGTTTGATACTGTCTGTGGGTTCTCAAAAATCCTGATCTATTATGGATTTCAAAACCTAAACATCTACTAAAGAAGAAAAAAAAAAAAAAAAAGTCAGATGTTCAGATCAATAGACTATCCCACCCATCATATTGCCATGACTTCATCCAAACCCCAAATTTCTTTAAGTTTAAAAGTAAAGATCCAAAAGGTAAAAACTTTAAAATTCCTTAGCTAAACTTAAAACAAATGGCAAAGGGCCTTTGATCATTTAGTGTTAAATTATTTCTAAGATAATTATCATTTTTCCAGATTCTGTCAGCTATCATACAAAAGAAAAACAAAACGTTGCACGTATGTAAATGGGTGGTAGAAGTATCAGTGTTCATCTGCTGATATTGATGTTACCCCATATCGAAACTGGTGCGATCAATTCAGAAAATTGATGGTGTGAAAGAATATTTTTAAAAAATTGAAGAGAGGGGGAAAAAATGTAGAAAAATTAATTTTAGCATAAAAAACTTCAGTTGAGGATAAAATATTGTCATTTTGAGGTATGTTTATTGTGATGTCTTTAAGGCGTTGAATAAAATCTTCAGTTGAGGATAAAATATTGTCATTTTGAGGTATACCTCAAAATGACAATATTTTATCCTCAACTTAAAGACATCACAATAAACACCCAGGAATGTTTCGTTAGCTTTGACGTCACTAACCTTTACCCCTCTATAGATATTCAAGAAATGAATGCAATAATCAATAAGCAAATTACCTCCAACTTTGACAATAACTTTACCTCCTCTACCATAAATAGTGCACTTAATCTTATTCTTAACAATTCATACTTTCAATTTAATCATAATTTCTACAAACAAAAGAAAGGCGTACCTATGGAGTCGCCGATCTCAGGTGTCATCGCAGATTGGAAAATGCGGCTAGTGGAGAGGGTCATATTTGATAATCTATCCGACCACATAAACACATGGTTTTGCTATGTCGACGATGTCTTTGCAATAGTTAACAAAAATGAAACCGAAACTATCCTCAGAGAAATCAATTCAATAGACAAAAACATTCAATTCACCATGGAAATAGAAGAAAATGCCACCATAAATTACCTAGATGTCAACGTCACTAGAGATAAGAAGAATCATATCCATACTACCGTTTACAGAAAAGCCACCAATAATAATGAAATTGTACATTTTAATTAAAAAACTCCCATCAAATTCAAAATAGCCGCCATAGGCTCATATGTCAATCACACCATTACAGTATGCTCAGACGAAAACCTCCTCAATGAAGAACTCCAATTTATTAAAACCCAATGTAAAAACGCAGGTTACCCAAAATCCATCGTCAAAAACCTTTTCAAAAAGTGAATCAGGAAGCTTGAACAAATTAACAACTATCAAAACCTGAGACCAAAATTTACCAATGCCATTCCCTACTGCAGGGGAGCCGCTCTTAAAAAAAAAAAAAAAAAAAAAAAAAATTACAAATGAAGCTGCTAAGAAAAATATTAAAATACCCATAAAACCAAATCAAAATATTTTGAAATGCATTCGCAGTGATAAAGACACTATTGCTCCTGATGAAACCGCCGGCATTTATAAAATAAACTTTACAGACAATAATTCTAATAAACCAGGCTGCTATATTGGTATGACTAAAAGGAAAATCAAATACCGAAAAAAGGAACACCACAATGACATTAAATTCAATAAACCCAGTACTGCCCTCTCAAAAATAGCCCAGGAACGCTCCATAGAAATCGACTATAACAATAGCCAAAAACTCTCCAATTACAAAAATAACTACTATGCCCTAAACATGGAGGCTTTACAGATTATAACGACAGATGGTGCTATAAATTACATGACGCATGCGCAGATAGATCCTGGATGGAACGCCATACTGAGGAAGAGAGCAAGGCATTTTGGAATTGAGACCAGAGCTGAAGAAGGTGGTGGCTGCCACCGAAAGTGCTACTGACGAATTTTAATGTGTTTTTATCTGCTTTTAATGGTGTAAAAATATTCAATCATTTAGGGAGTAAAAAATGATTCCTTTTTAACAAATTATTTTAAATAACTATTCACTTTGTGTAGTTGTAAATTTTAAACTTTTTACTCCACAAAAGACTGAATCAGAGGCATATCCAGAAGGGGGTCTGAGGGGAGGCCCCCCCCGCGCCGAAATGGGATCATTTACTTAGCCCATTCTGCTGGTTGATATGAACAAACAACGGAATTCATTAATTAAAAAATGTAGATGTAGCTGAATCCTTGAATTTTGCTATAGAAATAGCTTATATTTTAATTATATAATTTGGTTCCTTTTCAGGTGCCTGGTGAAAGGTATGTTGATGGCTTTAATCCAGATGCTGGTGATAATGTTTGGTTCAAAATGTATAGCAACAGCTATTTTGCAACAATAATCAGGAGGACTCTCCAGTTTTAAAAAAATATTTTGTATATTATAAATCAATAGAATTAAAAACATTCTAGAAATGTCAGTTTATTTTCATTATTTATATTTATAGAAAAAATATTATTATAATACTACAAGTTATTTGCCAGTATTTGCCTATAAGTTTTAATGTAGAATTACAAGTTCATTGTAGTTCATTGTAACTTCAAACTTTTCAGTTGGGTCAATGGAAAGCTTCATATATCATGCAGCATCACATAACTAATGAAGACCTAAAAATAAAATATTCATTAGTGAATTTTTCATACAGGAAACATAAATTAGTTAATTGGTAAAGCAAGTTAATCATCTCAGAAATAGAAATATAGTTTCAATATTTATGATGAGGGGCTGTTCAAGCATATTTTGGGTCATTTTGCACCCCTCTCCCCGCTTGTAAGAAAAAATAAGCAAGTGTTAAGGACCCCCTCTCCCTGCTTATGCAAGATTTTGATATTTTGTACATCAGTACTATTTATAGGAGAAAAAAGCACTTTCCAATTAATCTTACAAATTTGCATATATAGGGGTTGTGGCATAAGATTTGACAGAATACAAAATGGTTTTAAAATGTCGTTATTTATTGAATTGAACACTAAAACAGGATCGCAAGACGCCTTTTCTCCATGTTTGTTGTTGCTGTACTGTAATTGCTTCATTAGTTAATGCTTATGTAAGAATTGTCGTGACACCCCCCCCCCCCTTGTCAGAAAAAATGAGCAGACCCCAGACCCCCTCCTCCTTATTGCTTACATTTAAGTATAACATATTGTATTTAATACTATGAATTATAACTTAAGCGTTCCTCTAAAATATTGGTTCCAAACTTTTTCCCCAGCAAATCTCTTCTAAAATTAGGGGAGAAAATTGATACCCTCCTAGTATAGTTGTTTTATGTTATTTTTGCAGACTTTTTTTTACATTTTGCAAAAAACTAGTTAGGAAATAATGCTCTAGAATTAATTAAACTACATTTTTCTGATATTCTAGGTATTCAAAATATTTTCTTCCTAACTTCATGAGTGAATGTTATTTGTCATTTCTTTTAGGTCAATAGATTATTTCAGAATGTGGTAAATTGAAAACATTGTAGGTTTAAACTGCTTAATTTCTCGTATCTATATGATAGGCATATTTGATTAGATTTATTGCAATAATATCCTTTTAAGTTATAATATGTTTTCCATATAAGCATTTAAAAACGTTTCCTTTTTTTTTATTAATAACTAGCTGCATGCCCGTTCTTCGCACGGTAGGAAACAAATATTTTACTAAAATATAATCGTAACTATCTATGCTAAAACAAAATGTCTAGTAGTTCTTTTGTTGAAACTACTGCGGGATATATTACGCAATGTAGGATTATAGTTTCGTTAGTTGTAAGACGATCATTGAAAAATAATGACTATAACACTTTTAATTTCACGAAATAATTATTAATGTGGTATACTGTGCTTTATCCATATTATCCAAAAAAACCTACTATTACTACCAGAGAAAAAAATGAGAATACTATCTATTACTTATATTAATGTTATCTATCTTCGCTTCTCCATCTTTAATGCTCAATTTAAAGAAACAGATCAGATATTTAAGTATTTTAAACCAATGATACCTTTCTACCTTTTGGTAATTCTGTGGAATTTATGCATTGCCATTAAAACACATCTCCATATACTTTTAAGCATAATTTTTGTCTGATTGGCATATTTAGCACAGCAAAATGTTTCATCTCGCGGTAGTCGAAAACATCCAAGCTGTACCAATTTAAATAGTATTTAAATCCACCATGGTTCAAGCTCGTGAAAACATCAAACTGTGTAATCTTGAGGAACTATTTGGAATGGTTCAAATTGCAAATAGGACGATAAATTGTATGACAGAGTTTACGAACTTCAGGCAACTTTTAATCTAATCTATGACGTCACGTTCTGACCAGGTTAGTCGAATTTAGTTATTTCCTGCAGTAGTCTTCAAATGGAATAATATTGAAACATACGACGTTGAAAACTCTTGCTTGCAACAGAACTTTATTAAAGTTAATTTGAGAGATATTGGGGTTATTCCTAGCTAATAGGTATTTCAAATATTTTCTGGAGCTATTTTGTTAATGATGTAACTTTTGAACAAGAGCTTGTTCAGTTGCAAAAGTTAAACCGAAAAAAAAGTGTATCTAATATACGTAGGTTGATCCAAAAAAAAGTTTACAAGCAGAAGCATTTGAAACGTAATAATTGTGGAGCGAATTTTTCCACCCAGGGTGGTTGACAGATGGCGCTAGTTGTCCTACAGCGGTTCTACGAATAAGTAGCATCAGTACGCAGACACTTAAGAGCGACAGTAATGGCACAACGTCTAGAAAAGTGGTCTTGCATAGAGTGCGAGCCGTAATTCGATTCTTATGGGCCAAGAATGTGGCCGCATCCAAAATTCACAGACAAATTGTTGAGGTATATGGGGACAAAGCAATGAGTAGACAACAGGTAGCAAAATGGTGTCGTTCTTATCAAGTGGGCAGGGAGCATTTGGAAAACCGCAATATGGAAGTGAGCGGCTGTCCAAGTTCTTCAAGGACGGATATCAACACGGCACGTGTTAAAGAAATCATCCAAAGGGATCGACGAGTAACCGTGCGTGAGATTGCCTCAGAGTTGGACCTGAGTTATGGTAACGTTCAGTGTATCGTAACCGATGAGTTGCGATATTCCAAAGTTTGTGCCCGCTGGGTTACACGTGCATTGTCCGCAGAGCATAAGGCCACTCGAATGATGTGCAGCCTCACATTTCTGCCCCTGGTTGAATTATTGAAAGTAATAAATAAGTAAATCTAACTTTGTTAACTAAGCTCACGAATGTGCTGAAATCGGACATTTGAGTGGCTTTCTATGCTGAAAGTTGCAAAATATTGTAAAAAATTAGGGAATGGGTGGATTTCCAGAAATTTCAGGCCGATCGGTCAAACGATGTGGGAGGAGTTCCTGGATGAACAAACAAACAAACTTTCACATTTATATAATAGATATTTAACAATGGATCTCTTGTATAGGAGTGTTTCAGAATTCTAATAATTTATTTTTTAAAGTAACATTTGTTTGACATAGATTTAATGTTTTATTTAAAAATAAAGAAAATAAAAAAATATTTATGTATTTGACATTGGCAATATGTAGCTAATACTGTGCATATCTTTTATAGGCCTTTCTCGAAGTCATACAAAAGAACTTTTATACTTCTAGGGTTTATATGCTTTAATACTAAAATTACGGAAAGATTAATTTTGAGTTGCAATATTTTCTTCAATAAATCACGAAGACTGCTGTAATTTTATAGCTATGTATTTATTTATTTCAAAATTAGTATAAATATTGTTTTTTTAAATCACAACATAATTCAGTTCTTTTAGTAGTTAAAAGAGTTGAACCATTACTCGAATAGTCACCATCTTTATTTTCATTACTAAATAAAAGCATCTAGCTTTTTAAATATTTACAATAAAACAATAATTTCCTGGTTATCCCAGCAAGATAGAAAGCTACAGATTAAAATCAAAATGATTAAAATATATTTTTATAGAAACCACCACCTTTAACCACTTGACTAAAGCTATGTACGATGCATATGTAGTTTGTATTACATGCGTAACGATAGCTCCATACAAAGAATTCTTTTTTCACTTTACACAAAAGAGAATCATATCGTTGCAAGGGCAATAAAGTTATCTTATATCTTGTAGGGGAGATATGATGCTTTTTTCCACATGGGATCATGTGGGCACTTTGAACCAATAACATACCGGAAACGTTCACTCCAAGGAGGAGGGGCGATAGAACTGATTATCTACGAGGATTCTTATTTCTTTTTGTTGCTTTGTTAGTGTTTAGAAGTAAGTGCATGTTTTCGTTTGCGTGACTTAAAATTTTAGACCATGTGATTGTTTTTGTTTTTTTTATTTTATTTAAGAATTTGAATGAAATAGATGTCGAAAATAGTAGTGGGTTGGGATTTATTCCAGATGAAGATGAAAATGAGTCAAGCGATTCTGAGTTTTCCGATATAAGTGATATTGAAATCAAAACAAGATTGGAAGATGGGTTATTTTAAGATAAAAGGGTATATAGGTATATAAAAGTTATTTTGCACTTTGTATCTGAGCATCTCCCTGAAATGTCTTTCCTTTCCTGCAAAACCTGGTAGCGGGAAGTCGCCCGCTTCTTTCGACAACGTACTCAAGTGGTTAAAAGTTTGTTTAGGAATAATTAATTTTAGCAGTACATTTTAGTAAGAATTAATTTTAGCATGTACAAAACTGTAAATGCATGTACATATTGCCAATTAAAAAAAAAAGAAAAGAAAAAAGAGAGAACTACATTGGGGAAAAAGGTGTGGTCAAGTGTTCTCTCTCCAGGGCCGGCTTAAGGTGTATGTGACATGTGCGACCCCACACATTCGAAAATAGTATGGTAAAAACTATAAATATTTTATGTAATTTTAAAGGCAATTTAGCTGTTTGAATATATTTACTTTAGTTCAATTAATGTTACTTGAAAAAGCATAGGCTGTCTCCAAGACCTCTTCTTTTTTTGTTATGAGAGAACTGAACAGTTGTAGATAGTGAGTCAACTATCACATGTTTAGTTAATTTACTAATAAATTCATATTGATGTTAGTTTTATCATGTATGTTAAATCAAATAAAACTTTGTAAAACAACACGCATAAAAGGTACTTATCAGTCTGTATGCACACCAAAAAACTTTTGACATTTTTGTCAAAAGTTTTTTGGCCGAAACACTACAGCTAAATACATTTTATCCGCTCTTATATTAAACGAG
The DNA here is from genome assembly GCA_038373885.1 of Cheiracanthium punctorium. NCBI lineage: Eukaryota > Metazoa > Arthropoda > Arachnida > Araneae > Cheiracanthiidae > Cheiracanthium > Cheiracanthium punctorium. Next base: position 8,682 of record JAWZYV010012606.1, read on the forward strand.
GAATGTTTGTGTGTGTGTGTGTGTGTGTGTGTGTATGTCCGAACGATCTCGAAAACTGCTCTAAGGATTCTTTTTAAATTTCGTACCTGGGGGGTTTTTTGGGCCCCTGAAACGATTGAGCTAGGTCAATTGATTGAAAAAACTCTAAAATGCTCAAAATTAAAAATTTTTGGACGGTACCGCCATCTATTGAGCGTTTGAAAAACACACTTGATGCAATCTTCCTAAAAGGACGCTCAAATAAGTTTGGGGCGGATTAAAAAATACACGCCATCGATATATAATAGTAAAAATTAATTTCGCAAAGAAACAAAATAAATGGAACTTGATATTCAGTACACAGACAAATAAATATTTTACTAACTAGATATATTACACCATTCAGCTACATAAATTTGTTTAGAATTAAAAAGTTATTTTTATTTCAAAATATCATCCTGGCAACCAGCGAAAGAAAAAGAGAAAAGAGTGTTCGTTGCCATCCCCGCAAGTACCTTGATGTAATATACGTAAATAATTTAATGATTCTTAATTCATAGTTATTAATACAAAACTATTCGTAAATCTTATGTGAAAAATTGCCTGAATTTATTACAATTATCCTTTTGTAACTAACGTAAAGCTAAATGTATTTTCGCGTATATACTAAAACAATAAATATTTTTCATGTATTTTATTGATCCATATGATGCAAATTTCAAAAGTGCATAAAAGTTTCAGCTTAGCCAAATAATTTAAATGAAAATGACACCCTTTTCAGTCATTCACAGTAAGAAAAAAGATCCTGTGACGTAACAAGAAAATTTAGTTTTTTTTTTTTTTTTAACGGCACTAGGTTGAATTCTATTTTAACTGCCTTATTACGCCAAGTTGATGATAAATATTTAAATGTAGTTACCCTGACGATTTTTTTTTTTTTTTTTTTTTTTTTTTTTTTTTTTAATGGGTCAACCGTTTATAATGAAACGATGTTCGAAACTCCGATGAAAAAATGATACGATCGATTCCTAAATTGGGCTCGCAGCCGATATTCAAATTAATTTTGCAGATGATCAGCCATCAGTTTAGTTTTCATTCACTGCAGTTGATGATTTCAACTCATTTATTTTATCATCGTATGGACAACCTTTTAAAAGTTGCGGGCAGAACTTTACGATAGTGGCCTCCTGGGCATGACTTCAGGATGTTAGCGAAATTGCGGGCCGTATAATTATGGAAGTTTGAATGTTTTATATAGGTTTTATACAGGGTTTTGACTTGTTCTGAGGGCTGGTCCAAAAGCCATGGCGGGCCCCATCCGTCCGCAGGCTGGGAGTTGACCATATGTGGAAGCAGTAAATTGGGAGGCTGAAATCTGGTTACTAAGATTTTTTCTAATAAATTTTCAATTCTTATTTAGACGTGGATTAGACTGTGTTGTGTACTATCATTAAACTAAAGGATAAAGCTCTTTGTGGAGACAATTACAGCGGGCGATAGAATGTCTACACTCAGAATATTTAATATTTACCCACTTAAAATCAAATAACTTCATATTCAATTTTTATTATACATCGAAATTCGAATTGTATAATCTGCAGAAACATTTTGTATTTGAAATATTTCGTTTGGTATCAACATCCTCTCCTATATCCATGCTTAATGCATAGAAAACCGTTTTATTTTTGAAAAAAAGTTAAACTGAGTAGTAATTTAGAAAAGCTATCTTAAGCGAATTGGAATCGTAATTTTCCCTCCAAAGCCTGATAACCGTGACTTCAATGTAACGTCAATGTCACTTGCAATAGATATTTCTGACACTCAAATGATTAGCTTTTTTTATTCTCTTAAATGAAATAGTGCTAAAAATACAAAAACAAACAAACAAACAAAAAAAAAATGCTTAAAAATCAGGGAACGGGTGTATTATCAGATTTTTTTTTTCTTTTTTTTTTTTACATAATTATGATAATTTTCAGCTGATCGCACCAACGAACCGTGTAAATTTTAAGTTATTAGACAATACATTTTTAATCTGTTTGGATTAATGAGGGTAAAAGTTTTATTTTGAGTGGTTGAACTGGAATTGTGACAGAGTCAGGGATCAGCGTAACTATATAGGAGCGATGTATTTTTGATTTATTCCAGGTTAGAAGTCCATTTTCTTCAGTCCATCCGTTTGTTCTATTATTATCAACGTTTAAGTAGTTGTTAGGGTTATTATAAAAGAATATTTTTGATCTATTCTGTTTTTGATTTCATGATTTCGAAGTGTTCTTTTGTACTAATAATTTAAATTGCGTTACTCTTTTTATTTTCTTAAGCGTGAGTTTATAAAATAAAATTATGTTTAAAGCATATTTATGTAAGATTATACTTTTATGGCATCTATATTTATGTATCTATAAGATTGAATTTACGCTTGTAGAATTTGTTTATGCAAGATGTATTTTCTTTGAATTAGAAAAAAACAAGTATTTTATGTTTGAATTGAAGCACTATAGAGAAATTTACAATTTCAATCGTAAAGAATTATCATCATAGATGTATTATAAAGATGTAAATGCATGAAAGTGTAGCTCAAAAACGAGCTGTGGAAACATATGATCACCGGCAGCAGCACTTGGCCCAAATGTGTGAACGCGCAGTTCAAACACAAGCAGATGAAACAGATGATTAGTATTTGGAAGGAGAACGACATAGAACAGCTAGACGTCGACAAATATATACTTCGGGTAAACAGTCTAAGTATCTACAAAGCTGCCACAAATGTGGGTACTTATTATCATAGTTTAAAACTTTTTAACATGGATTGCATTCACCCTGGAGCTTTGCATTTTTCTGAAGAGTAAAAACAAAAATTAACCGAAACCATTTTGGGGACTGTAAGATTGATGTAGGACATTCCGGTTTTCCTAATGAATTGGTGTGGTTGTTTCTTCGATGTCACCCACATTTCAAAGAATTCGAAATTTGAAAGCATACTTTACAATGGCTTTGTTCACAGTATATGACGAGTGAAACTATTAACGATTTTGGTGTGTACTGCTACGTTGCGAACAGTGTATAACAGACTTGATGAATTTTTTTTTTATAAACTCATTCATCTGACAGTTCAAAAAACTCAAATTCTTGATGCTGAATTTGAACGTCCTCAATATGGACAGATATATTTCTGAAGTAATGAAGACACTGTTAGTGAATGCATCATCCAAGATCTTCGCTGATCTGCTACAGAAGGAAAGGAGGCAACTTACGTTAAACTACTTATTGCTCAAATCTGATGACACCGACCATCGAATATTTAGCATCCCTCTTCAAAACAAAGTATATGCCATTGTAACATTGAATGCCGACCAAAGCTTATCTGATAATGTATGGGTGATCCGACAGCGATGAAAATCTTTGGCAACCATGAAAATTATTGATACGTGCCAAGGCATTTACGTATTCATTATTTTACACTTAAGGAGCCTTTAGATTCTGAGCAAGGCTCGATAACCTGGTACTAAGTGCTATTTTAGAAAGTTTTATTTATTTCATCTTTTAAACACCACTTTCCTTTTGAGTGCTCTTTGTTAAATAAAACTTCTGTTGTATTTATAAAGTGTTTGCTATTTTCTACCTTACATAACAAACTGAATAAAAGAATTTGTTTGGAGTTGCTTTCTACTCCAGTACAGATGTTTATTGAAGTTTGAAAAGTCAGTTAAGAAAATCGGTGCTAAACTCAACCATTAAAAGAAATAATGAAAATGTACTAAATACTTTACTTTGATGTTTACTATTTATTAGCTTTAGATTTTGGGTTGTAAGTCCTGGAAAATGTCAAATTCAGGTATTAAGTCCACAAATTTAGTTATAGAGCGCCCATGCTATGCATTGGAGGTTTTTTATTTTCAAACCTTATTTTCAATGTAAGAGGTGCCAAAACTCATTCTTGCATACACAGCATTTTGTTCTTAGACAGGGTCTGTCTCTCTCTTCCTTTCATTACGACAAAGTTCATTTAACAACTTAATTTATGCATTTGCACACCTGTAAGAATTTCATTCTACTATGATATCTCACTACTCTGATATAATCCCAACTGAATTCCTTTCAGACTTATTATTAATTATTCAAATGAATATTTACCATTAAATCTTTCAAAAAATTCTTTTTATAGCACATAATTTATTTCTATCTCCATAATATTGTTACGGGGTTTTTTGCCGTACTATTAAAAAGTTAGTGTAATCTTACACACACGACAATACATTCATTTTGTGTAATTTTACGTTTGTAAATTGCTATCTAGAATTACACATGTGCACTTGATGGTTACTGAAACTTTAAAAATCAAAAAATAAAATAATAACCATACCTTCTCCTTGTCTGCAATGCTGCTGCATTAGGGACCATTTCTTTTTCTTCTTTGTATTCATTTTCAATTTTTGAATTAACTGTCTCCCATTTTACTTCAACCTAATAAGAAACAGCTACAAATGTATTTTATTTATAATATGTTTGTAGATTACCCAGCCAGCCACGATACATCGAATTAACGTCGCCGTCGACGTAATCATCGACGTTAAAAATCCTTGGATATGTCTACCTGTTTGCCCGTCGAGCGCTGAACTTCTCGACGGTGTATTACCCGCGAGGGGTGATCGTGAGAGATAACAATCTCGCTTAACTACGGCGTAAGAATGGAAAAGGGTGACCGCCAGGAAGAGAAAATCCCCGATATTGGTCGAACACTCGTCGCTATAACGGCAAAGGGAGACAGATTCTTGGAATTCGTTTATAAAATTCAGCTCATAGTGGTTGATTTTACGTTATACCTTGTCAAATCGCTCCAACAGGAGAGAGAAAACCGGCTTATATTCGTCTAATAGAAGTCGTTCTTTAAAGACTTCGTAGAATTTGTCGAATTCTGCCCATTTATATACGTAGTAATTATGCCGCAATTCCAGACATTCAGAGAATAGACAAATACCATTTACATACGTCCTGAAGGAATGGAAATTCAAACTGTTCTGATCTTGTGAACTTTTGCCGTTTAAAAAGGAAACATTTTATATTTCTATATAATACATTTTAATATTAGTTTGTTAGCTAATAAAAAGTTATTTTTAATTAAATGTGCAGAAATTACAAGTTTTAAATTAACTTCTAGTCGTTTAGATGAAGTTGTAAAATATACATTCATAAAAATTTGAACACAGAGAAAATACATTAAAGAAAAATATAATCTTGATTTTTTGAATTTAATTGATCAGTAACTTGCATAAATAGCTTATGTCTCTATTTTACATTTTAAAGTGTTTACTTTTTCCCCCGGTACATTTTATGAATTGTTTTTACTGTAGGTATATTTAATAAAAGGGGGGGTGGGTGGGTACGCTGTTTAATTCAATGTTATAAACAATCTAAATATCTTCATATATTGGTGAAAGATGGTGAAAAAGTAACTTAAAAATTAAATAAAATATTAGTAAATTTAGTTAAGTAAGGAATACAGTTTAAAATGCAATTTTACTAACAGTAAATATAATTTACTTATTTTATATAAAAAAGATTACTTTTTAACCAATATATGAAAATATTTAGATAGTTTATAAGAGTAGATTAAATAATTTTTTGCACCCTTTTATTAAAAATACCTAATACAGCCAAAACGATTAATAAAATGTACCGGGGGAAAAAATGGAAACCCTTTAAAATGTAAATTAGTGACATAAGTTGTTCGTGCGAGTTACTTATCTGTTAAATTAAAAATCAAGATTATATTTTAACTTTAATATATTTTTGTATATGTTCAAACTTTTATGAATATAAATTTTATAACTTTATCTAAACGATTAGAAGTTAATTTAGAATTTGTTATTTCTAATCATTTAATTCAAAATTGCTTTTCATTAGCTAACAACTAGTAGTATAATGTATTATATTTAGAAATATAGTTTCCTTTTAAACGGCATGTGCACCCGACAAGAAGTTTGAATTTCCATGCTTTCACGACGTATGTAAATGGTGTTTGACTGACATATTCTCTAAATGTCTGGAATTCCGGCATAATTACTACGTTTATAAACTGTCAGGATTCGACGAAATCGTCCAGGAACCACTTCTATTAGACGAATAAGCCTGCTTTTTTATCTCCATAGTTTATTATAGTTTTCCTGTAATAAAATATGAAAAAGTTTTCTATCTACAAATCCACCCCCCCCCCCCTCTCACCCTTCCACGAGAAAAATTTTGTCTACTTCATTACACAAACAGTTTTTTATTTATCTCTCTTAATTCTTTGATTTGTTCAATTTTACTACTCCAAATAGGTTTAAATTACATACTAAATGCACACATATTAGTATACAATTTAAAAAGACAAAAAAACTTTGCATAAAGTGCTTTAATCTGTTTCATTGTAAGTTATGCCATAATGCAATAATAAGTTGACTTTTGTTATAGTAAGTTTACATTAAGTAAATTTGTGCTTATAATGAGAAAAATATTTCATATGCTTAAGGTAAACAGTCGATTTTATGCCAATTGTACCTTTATATTTCACTCTATAATACAAATAAGAAGACTTATAATTAGCAATTAAAAAGAAAATGAATAAAAGAAACAAAGCACATAATTATTAGTTAAATAATTACTTAACTCACCTCTAAAATTTTGATGGCAGGAATTAAAATTTGTAGTTACCCCGATAAACTTTAATAACATCACCGGCCAACACAATTTAAAGAGAGCCAGACAAACTTATTAATATGCCAAGCTAACGATAAATCGTGTTAGCATTGAACTTGAAAAATATTCCAAGAGATACTTGAAAAATATCCACTTTTATAGTTAAAACTATGGAAATTTTACTGTTCTGTGTAGCGCAGCTGAGCTCAGCCATTGACTACACGCTGGAGCGAGTTCTGCCCTTGCATAAAAAACTGCGAAGTACGAGCCACGCGAACCATGAACGAATACACACACAAAAAAGAAAAAAAAAGCATCTGTTTTCTGAGAAAACGGTTGGGGTGGACATGTCAAAGGTCGAGAGAAAGGACCCCGTAAATTCTGTCTCCCCTGCACTGTTTATTCGACGTTCAACTGACTATTAACTAAGCTGAAAAAATTTCTCGATGCTCCATCGCGTGTTTCTTCTTGGCTGGCTGGGGGGGGGGGGGTGTCTCTCAGACCGCCCAAGCCTTGAGCGGAAAATCGGCGATGTATTGACGGATCATAGACCTCCTGAGGGCGACCAACATTAACAGTCGAAGATAGCCGCCTCCCTGACCAAAATCGAACGGCTCTTTATGATGTCGACAACACAATGTATGTTTGATCTCTTTTAAACGCTATTTTTTGCTGTAATTTTTCCTCGACCTATTTTCGACATTTCGACATCGGGAATACGTAATTTAAACGTGTGTGCGCTTGCTGGGTATAGACTATTACAGTGCAGCACTGTAGTTTCTTCTTTAAATAACAATGATTATGAAAAAAATGCTATGATTTTGCTCTTGATAAATAAAAAAATAAATGAGATAAATAATAAATGTAGGTAAAGCAATAAAAAAATAGTAAACCCCCTGAAAAACAGCCACATTTGGTCAAATCAAAAAATGGCTGTTATATGAGGTGACTGATTTTTGGAGGTCTTGTTTTTCAGTTTTCTATTTTATAAAATGGTTACATTATTTCACAGTAGGAATGCAGCAAATGTAATACAAGCTTAATAGTAATTGAATACTTTTCTAAATCTACCATGTTTGTATTCCTTTTTTAAAATTTTACTTTTTGCTTTTCAGTCACCGCTCTTTAATTACTATTCTTTTCAATACAGTAAACTCCCGATTATCAAGCGATCTTGCTCATTTTTTTTTCCTTCTTTCTTCCCAGTAACAGTTATTTATGGAATGTAGATAAATAAATGCACGCCTTTTTATGATCAACCAATGCAAAATCTATTTTTAGAGCAGCAATCGGGCTGCTCCTATTTCCATTTTCGCCCCCCACTCCAACCCCCAGCCCTGCCAGCAAAGGTCACCGAAACCTATACATGGATCTGTAATCGCTAAAGGGTACTTTTCTGTCCATCATAGAGCTTTTTTTCTCCCCTTTGGCTTGTTCCATTCTTTTGGTAGCGTGCCAAACCAGTCAGTTTCGATTCAGCATTCAGTCCGTTACTGTCAATCTGTCTGCTAGCATCTGTTTAAAATTGCAATTTTAGTGAGCGAAAAGAGAAAAAAAGTTGTCTTATCCACCCAAGATAAGTTAGAGTTGATAAAGAAAATTGAAAATGGTTAGTCACAAAAACAAATGAGCTTGAAGTACGGCATTGGAGAATCTACAGTTAGATGCATTATAAAGCAAAATGATAAACTGATGCAATTTGCTTCTGCATCGGACAACCCATTGTCCATGAAGAAAAGGAAAACGATGAAAACAAGCACCATTGGAGAGTTAGACACGGCTTTATTAAAATGGTAAATCAAGTAAGAGGTGAGTATACACCCATTTCAGGACCCATTATTGCTGCAAAAGCTAAGCAATTTTTTGAAAAGCTTGGATTAGAAGGGACTTTTGATGCGCCATCCGGATGGTTAACAAGATTCAAACAACGCCATGGGATTAGAGAAATCGGACTTCACGGTGACAAATTAAGTTGCGATACTCAGGCAGCAGAGGACTTTAAAAATTATTTTCAGGAATTTTTAAAATCAGAAGAACTTTCGTACGAACAAGTGTACAATGCAGACGAGTCTGGACTGTATTGGAAATGTTTGTGGACGCGAACACTGGCATTTGAAAGAGAGCTTCAAGCACCAGGACATAAAACCAGTAAAGAAAGAATGACGATAATGTCTTGCAGCAATGCCACGGGAACACACAAACTAAGACTCTTAGAGTGAGTGGAAAGCAAAGAAACCAAGATTCTTTAAAGGTACACAAGCTGAAAATCTTCCAGTTCATTATTTTAACCAAAGAAAAGCCTGGATGAATCAAGAAATATTTCAGGAATGGTTCGAAAAAAAATTCATACCCCAAGTGAGAGAGCATCTGAGGTCTAAAAACTTACCCGAAAAAGCCGTATTGTTGCTTGACAATGCCTCGGCTCACCCAGGGGTAAGTGTTCTGAAATCAGAAGATGGAAATTTTTTCGTCGAGTTTTTGCCACCTAACGTCACGGCACTTATCCAGCCCATGGACCAGGGTGTTATTGCTTCTATGAAGAAGAGGGATCGAACCAACTTATTGAAAAAGCTAATTGAAGAAGGCGGCGATCTCCACGGCTTCTGGAAAGACTACACGATTATTGACAGCATTTACGATATTAACACTGCTTGGAATGTGGTGAAGTTAACGACTATAGTAAAGTCCCGGAGAAAAATTTTGCCAAATGTGGAAAAATCGTTAGAGTCTTCGCAGGAAGAAGAAAACAAGGACGTTACTGCATCTGATTTGGCAAATTTGTCAAAATTTGTTCCTGGAGGAAGTGACGTGGATGAAGATAACATTGCTGAGTGGATCAATTGTGACCCAAACGATCCAGGCTTCGAACACCTTACCGATGAAGAAATCATAGCCGGAGAAAAAGGTGTAGTTTCGACTGAGAGCGATGAAGAAGACGAGGGAGAAGGGATGCAGAAGAAAATGAACCATGAAGAAGCGCTAATTCACATTAATAGAATCATTAAATACATAGAGGAGCAGGATGATTCATCACTTTGCGACAAGATGCTGTTGAAAAAACTTCAATCGCAAATAAAGAAAAGGAGCTTGGAAACGAAAAAGCAAAAAAAATTAACCGACTTTTTTGTAAAAATTTAAGGAAGTCACCACTCTGCGTTTGTAAGTACGTACTACGACTATTTTAATTATTAAAAATGGATTAATCCATTTTTGTGTTGATTTTTGTGTTTTTTCAGATTCACTTATTGGCGGTTATTGTGCCACCCTATTCTGCAGATAATCGGGAGTTTACTGTACTTTATTACTTTCTCATTTGTTTTTTGCTGTATTAAAAAAAATATTATATTTTGACAAATGAACAATTGTCCGTTAGTTATTGGCAACTACTGCTAAAAACTTAAGTCAAATGCTTGGGTGAATATTAATTGTATATTTGTAATTTTTTGTGGATGCCTTTTTAAAGGTCAGACTTTTTAAAATTGAAATCTTTTGTTTACAGGGTCACAATGAATAGTTATTTTTAAAAATATTCAGCCTCTTATAGAATGTATGGTGAAAGAAGTAACTGCATGTCAATAGACAACTTTCTGTAACTGGAAGGATAGTGCTAAACACTAAAAAGTGCCCCATCCAATCAAACAGTTTGAGATACTTAATAGAGTTGCTTCATTGTTTTATTTTTTGTATTTGCAGGAGCTGGACAAATTGTGCCATATATATCAAATATTGCCTTAGCTAATAATCCACATGGGATCTCTTAAAAGAATCATTGGTGGGAATAAGCCTATACTTTGTGTAGAACATGTAGTTGTGAAAGCCTATAGAATCTTTTGCTTTAATTTCAGCTAGCTTTGCAGTAGATCTAAACATGTGCAACCAGGGGCCATTCTATTATGACTGGGACTTGGTACTCTGTAGAAAAATAAGAATAATTTAATAGTTAATACTTGAGAACTGTAAAAAATGATGAATTTCTCACTGATTATGAAACTGAAGTACAACAAATCTTATTTCTTCCACTCTCAAATAAATAAATTAAGTAAAAAAAAAAAAAAAAAAAAAAAAAAATTTAAAAATGTCAGAGATATGAAGATAAATATAATACTGATTTAAACCACTTTTACATGGCTCTCAAAGGGGAAAATCACGTCAAATGATCGCACTTCAGGGGTTATACAGAAAGAAAATCTTTCCCCCCCCCCTCTAGCAATAAATGTTTACATTCAAAATCATGTACAGTCCCCAATCATCTTTCTTTAAAGATATCTCTGTGACTTCATATGATGAAAAGCTCAAATTTGGTCCATTACCTCATTAATGTATGGGGCACATTTTACTAATTTGGAATGTTTTTGTATAGGTTTCATATCCAAATTAAAAAAGTGTAACTTTTTTTAAATTAACAAAAGGAATTTTTTCTTAACGATGTCTTACTTCCAACATTATTTTGAACATTTTTTTTCAATTTACACTGCCACTTATCTCTAATAGATAAAGAATTAAAGCCCGTTACCACCTTTTAGGACACTCTGGATAAAGGGTTTAAAAGAGCTTTATATTAATGTGCATAATGCTGTGCATATAATTTCATGTTATGTTTCAAACACAGTTTCTTTTAAAACTTTTCACACAGTTCATTTTTCATCAAATACTTACTTCTTTCATTAGCTGCAGGAAATTAGGTTTATCTTCAGTTACTTCAAGCATTTCCAAATACTTCTGTCTAAAAGCCAATACTGTATCAATATGGCTATTTTGCTTTACAGCCAATTCTAAAGCTCTAAAACAAGAAATTTCAACAATAATAAATGTTTAGTTGCATAAGCCTTTTTAAATTATTATGAAACTTGTATTTTTTAAATGTCATAAGGTATTATATTATTTAATTATAATTAATAAATAAAAATGCAATACATTTTCATCTATTTACTCTGAAAACAATAAATATCTAGAATTCTCTTGTTAGAATAATTAATTGACAAAATAAATGCTACATATTGCAAGTGCATTTGTTTAGTTTCAACAGTAAAGCTTTACATAACATATACTAAGTTAAACATAAAGCTGAAAATTTAACAGAAAAATATTTTAGCAAAGGAATCTTTTTGTTGTTAAATTATGCAATAATCATTACTGCATCACGATCACAGATTGAAGACTCAAATTTTAAAACATTTTAGTATTTTTATTCATCAAAAGCTGGAATTGCTGCACTGTGTTTCTTGATTTACAAAGATGTCACTGTGATAATTTTATATAAATAGTTTACATTTTACTTGTTTAAGAAAAAATATATAATAGTCAGGGTTTGATAAAACCCAGGTGACTAAAAAGAATTCCTTGGAGATTAGCTTTTTTTCGTTAATTATACACATATGTGACTTTTCTCGATCTCTTTTCACTGATTATAGTTTACATTTTACTGTTAAAAAAAAGTAACAGTTGGCTGGCTTTTCACTGCATTCATTTTGTTGTTTTGGGATTTTAAATACTTTCCATTGGGTTAAGAATTCATCATCATACTTACTGATTAAAATGTTGAACATTTTGAACATCTCAAAATTCATACTTTAAAGGTATTATGTAGTTTTGTCTTATACACACTTAGAAATATAATTTTTTGCTATGCTTAATCGTAACATCGTATGTTTTGCTATGCTTTTCTTATGTGATTTTTGTTTAGTCGCATATTCAACATTCTGAAAGAAATTCATAACTATGACAAATATAAATTGTGCTAGAAAGTGTTATATACAGGATGTCCCAAAAAGGTGTTAACGGGCTTTAATTTTTTATCTGTTAGAGATACACGGGCAGTGTAAATTGAAAAAATGTTAAAAATAAGGTCAGAAGACTCTGTTAAGAAAACAATTCCCTCATTCATTTACTAAAAGTTATACTTTTTAAATTTGCACATGACCCCCCAAATCACATTCCCAGTAAGTAAAATGTGATGTGCCCCATACACTAGTGAGGAGATGTACCAAGTTTGAGTTTTTCACCAGATAACATCGCAGAGATGTCTTTAAAGAAAAATGATCAGATGATTTTGAATGTAAACGTTTATTCCTACAGTGGAAAAAAAAAAAGATTTTCTTTCATATTTCCTGTGTGACACTTGAAATGGGATCATTTGACGTGATTTTTTCCCTTCGAAAGCTATGGAAAAGTAGTTTAAGTCAGCGTTATATTTATCTTCATACCTCTGACACTTTTAAAGGTATAATTCTCAAATTTTGTATGTCACCTCATTAGTGTATGGTGTACATTTTACTGATTGGGAATTGTTTTGTATGTGGATCATATGCAAATTTAAAAGTATAACTTTTTGAAAATTAACAAGAGGAATATTTACTTAACGGAGTGTTATATCTGACCTTATTTTGAACATTTTTTCAATTTACACTGCCCACTTATCTCTAATAGATAAACAATTAAAACCCACTACCACCTTTTTGGGACACCCTGTATAATCGATGTACTTGGCATGACTTATCTTTTTGCTTTAACCTTTTACACGCCGCTACTAGTTCGAAGTCTAAAAAATGATGTTAGCTCATAAAAATAAGATTAAAATGCATCTATTTAAGCAATGGTGCAAGAAATTAATGAAAAAAAAACAATTTGGCTATGATTTCTGATATGTTCCCATTTGGGAACATTGGTGTGATTAGTTAACTTTTTTACGATGTTTATCAAATAATTAAAATTTACAATTCTTGTGCTAGAATTTCATACTTGTGATTAAAAACATTTTATATATTTTAAAATATAAGTTAAAAATAATAAGGATTTCTTATGTTAAATAAAAAAAAAGAGTATTATTGACAGATTTATTTCAGTTTTTGAAACTAACGAAAAAAAAAAAAAAAAAAAAGTACACGTAATACACTACATGAGTACTAATTATGAAATAGCTATGGTTAACTAGAAAGAGTAGCTGTATAAAACCTTGATTAATATTTATATGAAATAAAATTTTCGGCTGCCACCAAAAGTGCTACTGACGGATTTTAAGTGTTTTTATCTGCTTTTAATAAAATTTACTTTACCAAAATTGTCCTTAACTTTTTCTTCAATAACAATAACTTTTATATTTACATCACTGTCCATGGTATGAAGGAAAACAGTGTTCATGCAATCGTTTTTCACATTCAAAACACATTTTTCTTTCTTTCTTTCTTTTTTTTTTTTTTTGTGAAACTACGCAGCGTTCTTGGGCTGATGGTACTAAATAATGGGTATCCGACTTCCTTGCAGATTGTATTAGATGAGCTTGCGGCCCTGGAAGGGAATGAATCTTGGGTTTCATTCGAAGCAAACTTAATGTTACATATTTTCAAAAATTCAAGTCTGACAGTTCTGATGTTGTGTTATGATGCAATTCAGTATGTAAAATCCATCCTGCAATTGCTCTGTATTTGGGAAAAGCTGTAAATATCCTCTGTAAAACCCTTGTTTGGATATGGAGAAAACTCCCTACTCCCTCACTAAATCAAGGACATGGGGGGGAGGGGGAGTATAGACACGCTATAAGAGGGATACAAAGGGTCTTTGACCTGTTTCTGAACACATTATCAGAAAAACTAAAGTTGTTAGATTTTCACCATTATGGATTATAGAAGTATGGAGCAATGTAAATTACCCGAGAGAAATATAGCAAATCACGCCAATGTTCCCAAATGGGAACAACAACATTTGATGTATCATGGTACATGCAATTTTATTGTAAACAATTATTTATCATACTTGCTCATTAATATAGTCCTTATTAATCATAAACCTCGAATTTTATGGTTTTTGCACATTTTACAAATTGCATGTAAAATGTTTTATAAACACTTGTGAAAATAGTCAAAAAACGTATTTTTCATGAATTTTCATAAGCGACAGTAATTATAAAACAGATTAAATTTTTTCATCAAAAAATTAAGTCACTTTTTAACTGTAAATATTAATTTTTGTAAGTGCATAAAAGTAAAACTTTTTAAAAAAGAAATTTCAAAGTTGATGTTCCCATTTGGGAACATTGGCACGTAAAAGGTTAATTAAAAGTGCACATAAAACAAGTGGAAACTCAAAGCAATAAATGAAGAAATCCATTAAATCAGGGAAAATGATTCCTATAATTTTTTTTTCTTCCACTTTACATCAACATAAAATTCCAAAGTTCATATGTAATTCATTCCAAAGTTCATAGATCTCTTTCCTGCACACAGGGTGGCTACAGAAATTGAGAAAATAAAGTTCCCTGATTTCCCTGACTATCTTTATCAAATTTTCAGAACTAATTATATACATACCATAATCTTTCATGTAAATCACCATTGAGTATAATGCACCAACAGAGGAATGCTTCATATAGGGAAAGAAATAACAGAAAACCACAAAAATGCATAATATCAATAAAATTAGTTCAGTTTCATAAATCCAAACATAAAATTTAGTTGAACGCTAAAAGACAATATGTAGCAGAAAGTTTCCTCGTTTTATAAAGATAGTGTTCAATTTTAAGCGTAAGGATGACTGATCAAAATAAACTGGCCACCTAGTCAACTTATTTTATTTCAATCAATGTATCGTTTCAAATTTTAAAAAATATGTAAAAAGGCTTGTAAAAATGAGCACTATCTATAAAAAGAAAAAAAAAAAATTGTCTTGCGGGGAAGCTTAACTGGCATCACTCAAATGTCCCATCACTTTAAAAAACACAATGGCGCAGTAGAAGACTAAATCATATTTTACCATTTATTTTACCTATGACTTTATTCAGGAAGCAATTCACATGCTGATATGATTTGCATATCTGGTTTCTTGTATGATCCACATCTTAGAACGAGTCCGAACACAATCGCTTTTTCAGATTCGTAAAATGTCTGCATCTGTGCATCAGATTGACAATTGACAATTAAAAATGATCTAGTTTACTAGGCAAAAACGAAAGTTCCCTGATTTTTAAATATTTTTGCAAAATTCCTTGATATTTCCATGATTTTTCCAGATTGATAAAGTACCCTGATTTTTAAATGATTTCCCTGATCTGTTGACACCCTGTGCACAGTTCGCTTTAGATTTTGGGGATTTTTTTTTTAATATAGTGTTAAAAAATTATTCAATAAAGGTCTAAACTTTTTAAAAATAAATTAACAGAGTGTCG
This sequence comes from Cheiracanthium punctorium, assembly GCA_038373885.1. NCBI lineage: Eukaryota > Metazoa > Arthropoda > Arachnida > Araneae > Cheiracanthiidae > Cheiracanthium > Cheiracanthium punctorium. The sequence continues at coordinate 24,499 of JAWZYV010012606.1, forward strand.
ACAGGTCAGGGAAATCATGGAAATATCAGGGAATTTTGCAAAAATATTTAAAAATCAGGGAACTTTCGTTTTTGCCTAGTGAACTAGATCATTTTTAATTGTCAATCTGATGCGCGGCTCGGTTCTGGGTCACACGATACTCAACTGATGCACAGATACAGACATTTTACAAATCCAAAACCAGAATACAGATCATACGAGCACATAGAAATATGAATCCGAGACTCAGTGATGTAGGCACTATCACTATACGAATCTGAAAAAGCGCTTGTATTCAGACTCATTCTAAGGTGTGGATCATACAAGACCGGATATGCAAATCATATCGGCATGTGAATCAATTTCGCATGTGAATTGCTTCCTGAATAAAGTCACAGGTAAAATGAATGGTAAAAGATGATTTAGTCTTCTACTGCGCCGTTGTGTTTTTTAAAGTGATGGGACATTTGAGTGATGCCTTAAGCTGCCCCGCAAGATGATTTTTTTTTAAATAGATAGTGCTCATTTTTAAGCCTTTTTACATATTTTTTTTTAAATTTGAAACGATACATTGATTGAAATAAAATAAGTTGACTAGGTGGCCAGTTTATTTTGATCAGTCATCCTTATGCTTAAAATTGAACACTATCTTTATAAAATGTGGAAACTTTCTGCTACATATTGTCTTTTAGTGTTCAACTAAATTTTATGTTTGGATTTATGAAACTGAACTACAATTTTATTAATATTAAGCATTTTTGTGGTTTTCTATTATTTATTTCCCTATATGAAGCATTCACCTGTTGGTGCATGATACACAATTTTGATTTACATGAAAGATTATGGTATGTATATAATTAGTTCTGGAAATTTGATAAATATAGTCAGGGAACTTTTTTTCTCAATTTCTGTAGCCAAGCCACCCTGATTAACTGCTTACTGTATATGATGTGATACCCTTACATATCATACAAGGGTAGTAAATAAATTAGTTTACATAGATAGAAAAGAAATTTCATAATGAACTCAAGTAAAATTACATTACATTTATTAAATATTATCATGAAAAAAACTGGAGTGACTCCACTCGACTTTCTGAACACTTGATCTTTAACAAGTGTTTAAATAAATTTGATTCAACTCGATCAGATGTAGTATTCAGATGCCAGTGACTTAAAAAAATTTTAGTGTACAGCCCACCATGTATAAAAGTACTTTTTTTTAGCCCTGTAAAAAACGCTAAGCCCTACACACATGAAAATCTAAACAGTACGCAAGATAGTGACCTATAATATGGGTGCCTAACTTCAGCTTTAAAAGAAGTGTGTGGCAGAAGCTGGTTTTGATCTTGAAAATTTCACATGGTAGGGTAGATTAAGGTGTTATCCAATCAAGCAAAAGGTACAGCTAAGGGAAAAAAAAATGCCCACTTGCACTTTGCTTGTCGTACAGCAAAGTTACATATACCAATCTTTATGATTAACATACACTTTAATTTGCTATACAAAAAATTGTATAAGGGGCCATCTCCATACTTAAATTCGCACCAACTTTGCTTTTTCCAGTGAGAACACAAAGATTTTACACCATATTTCAAAAATTTAGCCCATATTAATCCCAGATACCAATTTTCAATACATTTGAACTAAAAATGAATGAGTTATGAGCATAGAAAATTTCCTTCCCCCTATGTTAAAATATTTTTCCATATGCTAAAATATCATTTCAGCTCACATCTCATTTAATATTGATCTTAAGAAGTTGATTCCCCTCCACCCCCACTATTAGAACTAATTTGCCCAAACATAATTTGCTGTTATAATTTCTTAATAAATTATTAATATAAATTGTGATAATATTTGAAAAAAATATGAAGAGTGACCTAACTAAACTTCAGTGGAAATAGATGCAGAAAGTCATTTACATGGCTGTGCAAAATTTCAAATTCTTAGTTCTGTAGTTTAATTTATATTAATTAAAATTTCGTATTTTGATGAATTAAGGGGCCATATATATATATAGAGAGAGATAGATAGATAGATAAATTTATTAAGTCACAATTTTTTTACATAGCTTAAAAAAATGTAAATTAGATTTCTTTTGCAAAAAAAAAAAAAAAATAATAATAAAAGTTACCGATTTTAAACAATAGCAAATTTTATAGCAAATAAATTGGAGGTTCATACAGTTTGATGGTGATTCTATAAAGCGTCTATTTATTGCATCCACAACTATTTCCCCCCAAATAAAATTTTTTCCCCCATGTATAGAATTAGATGCAATATACATATGTCTTCCAATGCAACATGCTATTTCTGAAAAACGAACATCCTCAATATTCCAGCCATGAATTTGACCCAGTAGTGTAACCAAGATTTTATTTCAAGAGAGGGGGGGGGGGGTGAGCAACTGCAGCCCCCTTAGTAATCCCCCCCTTTCTGGATGAGCGGGAGATTTCACCCTAATATCTGAAACATGAGATCTTCAGACTTCCTCATACTTTATCAAACACTCAAATGACATTTTTCATGACTAAATTTTCATCAGACAGTAAATTAAAATACTGTGAAAAGTTTTATAGAAATATTGCAAACTGCTGACAATAATATTTAATGAAGAAAGTGAAATAACTAACACGGTGATAATATTGGGTTGGCCAAAAAAAAAAAAAAAAAAAAAAAAAAAAAAAAATAAAAAAATTTAAAAATGTGTTTTTTACATGAAATTCAAACAAATAAATTTTCAATCACGAAACCATTCTTCAAGGTCAACCATAGCTGAGTAACATTCATGCTTGTAGTCAAAACTGCAGAGAACAGCTTCTCACTCCAGTCAACATTTCACCTATCTAAGAGAACCTTCAAATGCTCAGTAACAATTTCAAAATTTGAAAGATTTACAAAATTGTAAGAATTCATTTTGCACTTAAAAAAAAATCAAGTATACAGACCAGTGATAAATGCCATAATACAGAAAAGTAATGGAGTCATTGGTCCTTAAACCTCTGACTCCATAAGACTCTTTCTAAGTTTTACCCTTAATATTGTTTATACAAAAAGCCTTAAGACTAGAAACAGTATTTTCCTTGTAAATGATATTCATTTCTTTTAATTGTGTGGTCATTCTATATAAAATCAACAAATTTTAAGAAATCATTGTGCCGCACCATTTTTGATTTTCATGAAATATTGTAGGTGATATGTACCTATTCTTCTGTATTCAAAAACAGCTTCATTTCTTAAAAAAATTTTGTTCTTGAGATACAGCCATTTGTTTCCTCCGGGGATGGGTAAAAATCACCATTTTATATCCATTTTCTAAAAGCTGTAGAAATTTTATTTGAGTTAACAAGAACAGATATAGCTTATTGGAAAGCTAAAAGACTGGACTTTTAAACAGTGCATTCGATTGAGCTCAAATTTGGTATACATTATCGACTACCCTTGTACAGCCAGTATTGATTTTAGTGTATATAGGACATATTTTTTACAAGGTTACATATAAGAATTATTATACATTACAGCCTATGGACAGAAATTCTTCAAAGTGCGCTTGCATCTAAACAGTGCATTTGATTAAGTGTAAATTAGATATGTACCGTATCAGCCCGTATATAACACAAGCTTTTCACGGATCATTTCCTATAAAAGACCTGACTCACGCTAAATTAGAGGCCTAAATATAGGATTTTTCTAATTAACTTGATGCAAAATTTTGGGGTCGCATTATATTGGGCTAATACAGTATATTATAGGTAACAATCACATGACCTGTATTGATTGTGTTGTATGTAGAACTGATAGTTGTTCACAGGCTTGCAAAAAAGAATTCACATTAAGGCCTATGGATGCAAATTCTTGAAAGTGAGCTAATGTCTACGTGCATGCATTCAACTGAGCTTAAATTCAGTTGGTGTACTATACGTAACTGGCTTACGTACTGTATATATTTTGGTGTGTGTAGGACTTAAAAAGTATTCTTACATATTGTGAACTCTAGAATCGAATTTTTTGAAGTTCACTAGCATCTTAGCATTTGACTGAGTTGAAATTAAGTAGGCAAAATATACCTGAAAAATGTTTAACTTCACATTTGGTATTAAGTTTTTGATATGTGTTTTATAAACTTAACAGGCAATTAAAATATTTGTACCTTAAAAATTCTCCAGACAATCGCATATTTGATTGATATTTGATAAAATAGCGTCAAATTATAATTATGTTTTTTTTTAAAAAATATGCTAAATTAATGGTATAAATACATGAATCTGGACAAAATATTGAAACACTGTATTATAATTTTCACTTTTTTAAGCTCAATTATTTACCAACTCAAATTTATTTTAAACACTTGGTTACAATTAAGTGTTCAGAAAGTCCAATGGAGTCACTCCAGATTTTTTGTAAAAATAACACTATCCACTTTAACACTGCACAGCAGCTATTTTTTCTAACTGAATTGACTGTTTTATAAATGCTACACATCAGCAACAGCTCCAGCTCACTGCTTTCATATCCTTTTTGTGTATGCCCAGTCATCTGTAACTTTCTGTGTGTGTGTGTGTGTGTTTTGCCACTGCTTTTTTTTACAAACCCCATATTCTAGCATTCCATTTGTTTTCAGAAATACAAGTTTACATTATGCGCTTTCCTGAAAACATATAATAATAAAATAAATACCTGTCCCACTTGTATAAGCGTAAATTAAGCATTATGGCTCTAAATGTTAAACCAGCTGTTAAAAGCACACTTTCTGCTTCTTTAAAATTTCCTGAAAATAGAGCCATTTCTGATACTTGTAGATCTTTCAGTGGCAGTTTTTTAATATATTGAATGCATTCAACTTTGTCTGACTAAAAAGAAAAAAATACAACAATAGAACTTTTGTCGGAGTATTACAAAATAACTCAAAATTGTATCAATTTTGAGCAGAAATATTTTTGTTACTTTAAAGAAGTGACATACCTCTTTAATAGCAGCATAGGCAATTTCTGCTGTTTTTAAATCTTTGGACGATATTGACATAGCAGCCAAACATGCCCAAAGAGCATCATCCTAAATGAAAAATAGAATTTCTATCATGAATATATTTTTAATATTTTATCAATAGTTTTTTCTTTTAATTAATGGAATGGGTTGATCATTTAAATAAAATAATAATTGCTGAAGTTATCTGCTGTAAGCAGTGTGAAATGTTTCCCTATACCTTCCATCCATGTTAACCATTGTGACAATTTTATATTTTTTGAATTATTTCTCTTTTACCATTAGTCAATAATAAAAAAATAGTTGAAGTCTTTGTTAACCCTTCATCCTGCATCTGTGGTTTAGAAGAATGATTTAGTTTAGAAGTATAATAAAAAATGATGATATTGCAATGTATTGTTAAGTTTAAATTTCTGCCATGCTAAAGTATTCCATCCTAATGCATTAATTTTTTTAGAAATAAAAAAATTAAAATTAGTACTGAATTTCTGAAATTTAAGTACAGATTTCTTTGCTAATGTCTGAGAAATCCTGGTACTGAACTAGCATGTTCGCCTTTTGGATCTGAGGATATATTCTGTCCTACTTTGGGTTGCATTTATACACTATGTCTGTAGACACCCGAATAATTTCTGAATGACCAGAGTTACAATCCTAAAAGTAGGATTTAAGTGTAGTATAGTTGCCATGGGCTAAGCAAGGAAACTGCTTACAGTATCACCTGGTGGTTTAATTTTAAGTTAATGCTCTTATCTCAAAAACGGTAAGAGATAAGGGAAAAGGCCAATTACAAAGTTGTTCAGCATCATTGAATCATTAAAAAAAAAAAAAAAAAAAAAGAAAGAAAGAAGAGAAAAACACAAAATGCATATTTGTTTGATCATGTTAAAGAAAACTGCACTTGCTGGAAATGAGGACTCATCTACCTGCCATGCTCAAAATGGTATCTTTCAGCAATAATACACATATGAACAAGGGACTGAACTTCCTGCTGCACATTGTACAACATGGCTGGTGACACACAGGCAGATGCATCCGCAATATGGTTTTGAAGTTCTTGTTATTTTGGTGGAGGGCTTGCATACACTCACTGTTTGATGTATACTCACAGAAAAAGTCCAGTGGGTTCAGGTCAGGCGAATGTGCAGGCCATGCTATGCAACCAACATATTCAACGACTTGTTACTGGAATATATCCCACATGTACTATTAGCAGGGCTGCTACTTTTCCTCCAATTAACGGATTTCCACTTTATGTATATGTGTATGTATATATATATATATATATATATATATAAAAACTTGGCTGCTCGAGCCTTGTCAGGGGGAGACCCCCCCCCCTGAACCCCCCTAATTTTTTAGTTTCATTATTGCCATATTAAAATGATATTAATTCACTATGTCATTTTATCTCTCACCCCTTTTCTTTTTCTTTTATTCTTCCTTTACATTTATTTCATCGACTGAAAGTAGGCGGGTTTCGTGATCTTTCCTTGCAATTGCAAACATGGGTCGATGATAACTGAAGTAACTTATATAATTTTTAGTATCTATCTTAACACACCAAAAATTTTGCTTTTCGTTATTTGATATTGTTGAGAGAGCTTTAGGCGAGTAGGCTTGCTGTATTTCACCTGGTAACCCTATTGGCAAGTCATCCAGAGTGGATAAGAATCCCAGGCTGTTAAGCTTATGTTTAAAATTATTCTTTTTTCCACTTTAACATTCGCTAGCCCAGTGCCCGATGCGTTTACACCTTTTACAAGTTATTCTTGATGCATCCTTAATTTTATGAGTCCATGTTTTATGTTTCCATGTATCGTAATTATCTTTATTCAGCGTTTCATTATGCTGTATGGATTGAAATTTATTAAAGCGCATTTTGGAGGTATTGGGCTATTTCAAACTACTCAGAAGTGATATGTGCTGTTAAGAGTTACAAAATGAATTTCTCCATTAAAAGAAGTGTGCTTATCATTTATAGTTCTGTTACAGGAACACTCAAAAGATTTCCAATACGTTACGGTCAATGGCAATTTTAGGCACATTCATCCATTTCAAACACAGTACCGTCCTACCATATAAGTTAGGTAATGGTCCGAGCACGGCGCCTCCCTCAAGAACTATGCCAAAAGTCGTCAAGCTCGGCGACTCGTCAAAGTTGCCGAGCTCGTCAACTTTTGGTGTACGTGTGTTATATTTAACTCCCAAATCTCAAAAACTATTAGTCGTAGAATGTTGAAATTTCATATATAAGATTGTTGTAACATCTAGTTGTGCATCTCGATTTTTGGTTCCAATCTACTGGAGAGTTTATTTACAGGACCACCAAAAAGAATTTCAATACTTAATGTCTATGGACATCTGCAATATAATACAACTGTAGACAGTCATTGTTTGGTCCATGCCCAAAATCTCACCATCTGTCGTTGACCGTGGCAAGTTTTGCCGAAATGTCGCCAAATTTGGCGAGTCAGTCATTTGGTCCATGCCCAAAATATTGCCATTTGTCATTGTTCTTGGCAAGTTTTGGCAAAATATCGCCAAATTTGGCGATAGTCTGTCATTGTTTGGTCCATGCCCAAAATCTCGCCATATGTCGTCGACCTTGGCGAGTTTTGCCGAAATATTGCCAAATTTGGTGTAAAAAATTATTTCATATTTTGTAAAGCTAAAACTTTAACCTGTAGAATTTTGAACTTTTGTATTTAGAACTATTATAATATCTAACTGTTTTCAATATCTTGTTTGACTGCAATCAATTGGGTAACTTATTTACAAGGTCAGCCAAATGACTTTAAATACATTAAAGTGTATGGATGCATTAAATTAATTTAAAGTCTGTGGTCAATTACTACTTTGGCTATCCCCCAAATCTTGCAAACTATCTCAAGCTTGTCAGCTTTTGGTGAAATATCGCCAAATAAAATGTCAGAAGGAAATCTTTCAAATTGAACTCAGCTTGGCGATATCAAAATATTTGGCTAGAAATCCCTAAACCTTACTATTACTGATATTTTATTTCTTTCAAACAAAATATGTTTAGATGAAGTGCGCCGAAAATATTTTTGATTTAATAGATGTGCAAGGAAGTCATGTGTTGTCCATTTTATGGTATTGTTTTCAGTGAACAAATGAAACTGCATGGTACCAAAAACAACTTAGCTGATTATATTTTCTTTAAAAAATTGCAGTAGTTAAAAAAGCTATTAAAGTAGCTATTTATAGCTATTAATACCGCTACTTAAAGATATTCCAGAAAAATTAGATTTCTGCCAATGTTGGCATGATTTGCATTATTAAAAAGATAAAAACTTACATAAAAGTCAAATAAACAAAAATTCATGTCATAATGAGCTAATTTATGTAATGTAAATTTACCTTGATGTACCTGCAGAGTCTAACTGCATCGTCCCATCTATGTGATGAAACATATCCATGTAAAACTGATGGATAAGGAGAAACAGCAGAAGAGACGAGAGATCCATCTGCCCTTCTTATGCTTATGTGATTGCCAACAAAACTTAAGACTTGAGGATTTTTTCCAAAATCACTACAAGACCAAAGTGTTTATTCAAATTAACAATGTAAGACCAGCATTAGAAATATAGCTGTGGTTTAAGTTACAGTGTTAAGTGTAAAACTCTAACAAGTTTAGCCACTTTAAAATATTCTGAATGCTCACACACTAAAAAAAGGTAGATAAAAGAAAATAAAAATGTGTGGATTGTAGTACAATAAAATCTACATTTTTTTTTTTTTTTTTTGCTAAATTTTTCCATTACTCCAATGCTCATTACTAGTTACTCTGTTACTACCTTACATTTTTAAAACCATATTTGTTTAATTACTTGTCCATCCTACCTTCATGCCATCAAGATTTTTGTATTACTAAGGATTCCTCTCATATCGCACTTTGATGTCACCAAGTGTCTTGCTTAAATACCTTTCCACCTCTTGTATACCACAAAATATAGAAAAATTTTCCTAATTTTCTTCCCTCAAAATCAATACTTAAGCATAGTACAAAACAAATTGAGCAGTTTGAACTAGATGTATGTACACACACATTCAGTTTTAACATTGAAATGCCTTTAACATGTTCCATGATAAAATGCATTTTAAAAATACTCTCTGAAAGGCTTTTTATAATGAATGGAGTTACGATATTTCTTTTGTTCAGTTAAAAAGGTAATAAAATCCTTTTTGTCTCATAAGCATCTGAACAAGATTTGCCTAATAACTTGAATATTGTTTCTTATATCTACAAAAAGGCACTATGGTCTATAGTTATAGTACACCTCATTATTTGATAAGGTCATTCATGTGAACATAAAGAAATAATTATTGTTAAATGATAGTAAAAACTTAACATAAGCATTATAAAGCTTACAGCATATTCATAATTCAAAAATATAGTAGACTAAATTCATTTGTGTCTTCCAAAAATTAGCATTATTTATTTTTTTAGCATTTGTATACCACCGCAACAAATTTAGCATTACAAATTAAATTACATTATGAAATGTATGCTCTCAAAATATAATAAGTGGCTCCTTTATTCCCAAACTAAAGAATTTTGGGGCAAGCCAATATTTAATTAAATACCATAATAGCATTTACTACAAGACAAAATAAGTTCATGCCCAATATTTAAGTAAAAATTACGGTTCTGAGGGGGGGAGGCTACATTTGCTTTTGAATCCCAAATACGAACACCTGGTATACCTCTAATAGTAAAATAATTAAAAAGAAATTCTAGATTTCTCATTTTCCAAAATGTGGACAAAACTAAATGCCTGAGAATGGTCTGTTAAGGCAAATTTACATAAGGGGTATCTGGTAGGGTGGAAAGGGGTATACCTTGAGAGGAGGACTTTTCAAGGGTTTCTAACATGTATTCAGGTTACATATGGAGCAAACCACCCACCACTCTAGACAGTTACTGGAATCAAAATTATGCTGTAATTGTGTATACATTATGTACCTTTGCAAAAGGTGGGTGAAACGGGGCAAAACTTCCTAAAGTTTGTTCAAGAAGGCAAACAATAGTAAATAATATTTGGGCAAATCATACAGGGTGTCCAGTGGTAACAGTGCCCAATGGCTATTAGAGATGAGTTCGGACTCATTTTTTGAAGCCTGAGCCCGAAGACTTTTAATCCGAGCCCGAGCAATATTATTGAAGTTGGAGCCCGAAATTTCAGCTAAAGACAAATAAAATTAACTACTTCATTAATAGGATACAATAAATTTTGGAGCTTCACACACCTTCTAGTCCCCCGTGCCGCCATTTTTTTAAAAATAAGTACATCTATTTATCCCATGAATCACTTTTTAAAATCTGTTTCAAGGAGTATGTTCAACAAAGGAGAAATTTTTCATGAGCCCGAGCCCGAACGCAATCGTGAATTACAGAGCCCGAGCCCGAGTCGGGCCCGGGCTGAGCCCGTCTCATCTCTAATGGCTATTTTCTAAACCATTCATCAGAGACACACAGTTCCAATTGCAAAAATGCTTTAAATTGTATAATCTATTATATCAGAGGCAATCAAAGTCAATAAATCAAGTACTAAGTACAATAAATCAAGTAATCAAGTGATTTTAGAGTACTGATTTTCAAGCAGACAGGGCTTATTATCGCTTGGGCAAATCAGAACTTTGCCCAGGGCCCCCGGCTCGAAAGGGTAATATGTTGTTCTGAAATATTCTCTTTATACCAAAATTTTATTAAAAATAAAAGAAAATTCATAGATTGCCCCCCCCTGCAAATTCATCAATGAACGGGGCCCCTACTGGTCATAATCCGGCCCTGCAAGAAGAGGGTTATAGTCAGAGCCTGATTATCACATGGGCATGTGAGCAATAGCCCAGGGCCCCCAAATCTCCTGATTTATTGTTATAATGATTTATTACATACTAGCTGCGTGCCCGTTCTTCGCACGGTAGGAAACAAAAAGTTTCCTCACATGTGTAATTAGAATTAATTCCAGTGATGTGGAATCTAGAAAAAGCAAAATTATTTCACTCTTGACTTAAAATTTGCGTCATATATGTAATAACCTGAGATCATTGCAATATAATGACACACACAACAAAAAAAAAACTATGTCAGCGTCATTCGGTATCAAAAAAGTGAAAATGGACCGTTTGCAGTGAACTTCTCACTTTCAAAATGTCTTATTTCCGCAGACATGCTGTCTTTTAGGTTCACGTTTTAGCGTTAAATACCTCAGACACTACATGAAATGGACATTTTTTTTAATTTTAAAAATACGTCACCCTCTCTTGCAACCCTTTACAAAAAGAAAAGAGATAAGAGATAAGACTGCACTATTTATAAAGGCTTTAAAATTGTTTTTCTAGATTATGCAGTTTAATTTTTCTTCTCACAAATAAATCCAGTATTTATAAAAGGAAATCGAGCCAAGCAAAGAAATCGCCAGATTGGACATAAGAATAACTATGTACACAAAACGAAATCTTTGGAATGAGAAACTTTTTTCACGTTTTCAGAAGAGCGCTCGTTGTAATTACTTCACAACGGGCTTTGACATTTGGTTGTACAATAACAGTAGTATTTGGCGCATTAAGGCAATAAATCACAGATGTTTAAATTCGAATTTCGCAAAAAATCGCTTCGAGATATGGCGCGGGACCCGTTTTTATTTATTTTTTTCAACCGGCAATTTCAATCTTTGTTACTGTATCCATGACATCCAAACCGCAAGATATCAAACCGAAATTTATAAGAGGTGCTACTGAAATGAAAATCCTTCTTTACTTAAAAATTCATAAAAATTCTCATAATTTATATTTTTCCTCCGTTCTTCTTTTAAAAGTGGGCGAATTGTATGCTCCGTCTTTTGCCGAAATATAAAAAAGTTATGACAGATAGAATTCAAGATGCAGCAGTTTTAAAAATATTTTACGAAAGTCAGCGTCAAATTTAATTTTATTTGAAAAATTCCCCAAAATCTGCAAATTATGTTACACAGTCTGAACAAACAGTTTTTAAAAGAAATTTTTCTCCTCTATGCGATGATGTAACTATCGTTTTCTTGCGAGTGCAATTACCGGCGTTGTGTATTACACAAGAAAAATCGCTAAAAATTGGACAAAACATAAAATAAAACATTTTCTAATTCGAATTTCGAAAAAATCGCTTCGAGATGTGTCGAGACCCGTCTTGGAGAATTTCCGTACAAAATTTGGTAGGTCTACGGTCACCCGTTTCGGAGCTACGCGAGACGCAGACAGACAAACTAACGGACAGTTTACACACTGTTTTATTTATATAGATTCACTAGCTGAAGTACCCGTTCTTCGCACGGGAATGAATGGACTTTTTGATATTACGATTTGTGGTGATTACTATTCATTGTAATAAACAGATATAGCAAAGTGGATATCGCGTTATATTGTGTCCAATAATCATGCATACCGAATTGCAAGGCAATCGTTTGTACGGTGCAGAAGGCCATGCGGCGTAGCGCAATCTAGTGGCGAGTTTTAGCAAAACGGATACGGCGAAAATATTTTTCGCATTCAGATATCGATGTATACGAATTTTCATGACTATCGGCTGGACAGTCCTGAAGTTCATGTGTTGACGCGACATTTAGTGGCAAGTTATAAGAAAATGGATAGCGCCAAACTCTTCCCCGTGTTCAAATATCTATGTATACCTATTTTCATAGCGATCATTTGCACAGTCAAGAAGTGATACACTGCAGGGCCATCCAGTGGTTCAATAAAGTAATGATTTGCTACAGCGCCGTCAAGTGGCGAGTTATAGCAAAATGGATAACGCCAAAATATTCTCATTGTTCAAATAGCTATGTATACTGATTTTCATAGCGACCGTGTTCAACTATCTATGTATACCAATTTTCATAACGATCATTTCCACAGTCAAGAAGTGATACACTGCAGGGCCATCTAGTAGTTAATTAAAGTAATGATTTGCTACAGCGCCGTCAAGTGGCGAGTTATAGCAAAATGGATAACGCCAAAATATTCTCATTGTTCAAATAGCTATGTATACTGATTTTCATAGCGACCGTTTGAATGGTCAAGAATTTGGCCTGCTGCAGCGTCATCTAGTGGCGAGTTAAAATAATAATGCATTGCAGTGTCATCTAGTGGTGAGTAACATCAAAAGGAACGCAGTTAGAATATATTCTTCGTGCTCAAATGTGTAAGTATAAAAAATTTTATGCCGATCGGTCGAACGGTATAGAAGTTGATGCTTTTCAGCGCCATTTAGCGGCAAGTTACAGCAAAATGGATAGTGAAAAATATTCTCCGTGTTCTAATATTCGCGTGTACCAAATTTCATCGAAATCGGTTGGACGATATTCGCATAGCAAACGGCTAAACGGAATAGAATTCGACGTTCTGCTGCGCCACCTTGTGGCAAGTTAGAGGAAAACGGATAGCATAAAAAGCTTCTCCATGATAAAAGACTTAGATGAACCAAATTTCATGGTGCAACGGTGCTCAACGGTGCTGGAGTTTTTCAACCTCATATACTCATACCAACATTCATTTTTATCTATAACCAGTGTCATTATATATCCCAGTCTCAAATAAAATCCAGTTTCAAATCTAAGCCTCGCCAAAGTGCCAACATACGCCATTTTGCAAGCGTTTTTTCAGGAAATCATCCGAAGCATTGACTTAGCAGCAATAATATATGGGAAATGGTTCGACCGCGAAGAAAGTAAAGCAAGCCTTTATTTGAAAAGTTGAATCCCTTAATACAGCCGAATTTTTTAAAATTATCAACTATAACGTGTTTTATTCATCATTACTCCGATGTACTAAATGAGAAGATTTCAATTTTCTGAAATTTGGCGGAATTCCCCCAACTTAAATCAATGTACTCATTTGGCGAGAATTCTGGAGATAGATCAATTGAAATCCCTTAATAACTGCATTATTTCTTCACGGATCATTAAAATTTAACGCTGTATTCTAATAAAACCTTTGCACTTGTTTTCAAAAATCTATTTCCTTAAGCTCTCAATAAATTGCGCCAAGCCGAAGTCTGTGCAAACCGCTAGAACTCACTTTCACAAAATCGGCATTTGAGCCATTTTATTTTTTCGCCAAACTAAAATAATTTACCTATTAGCCTCGGAAATCTTCAATTCTTATTATTTTGCGTGTAAAGCATTACATTCCTGCTCTGATTTCCCATGCACACGATATTATAATTAAAAAAAAAATAACCTTACGAATATAAACTACCAAAAAAAAAAATCATAATTATTCTTTTATTTTTACTTTGAGAATTTAAAACATTTTATTCGGCAAAATCGCCACACATGGCAACCACGATCCTTATTTCACACTTTTTTCACTACAGGGGTTACAATTACGGAAAGCTTTTTGCGTGAATAGCATAAACAATCTCTTAAATTCCGGGAACGGGTGGACTTTCAAAGTTTTAAAGTGGACTACGATTTATTGTATATTATTTTACATATCTGTGCTAAATTTCAGGCCGATAGGTCCATTTTTGTGGATTTGTATACGAACGACATTTTATTCGGCAAAATCGCCACACATGGCAACTACGATCCTTATTTCACACTTTTTTTACTACAGGGGTTACAATTACGGAAAGATTTTTGCGTGAAGAGCATAAAAAATCTCTTAAATTCCGGGAACGGGTGGACTTTCAAAGTTTTAAAGTGGACTATGAGTTATTCTATATTATTTTACATATCTGTACTAAATTTCAGGCCGATAGGTCCATTTTTGTGGATTTGTATACGAATCAAATCCACAAACAAACAAACAAACAAACAAACAGAATTTCATTTTTATTTATAAGATATACACTGCAATAATAAATTTTTTGCAACTAAATTTCCTTTGTAATATCTATAGCATAATTTTTAACAAAATGGATTTAGAGATTTATTTTCTGTTCTTCTAATTCAATGGTCTTTTTAAGACTCATGGATCAATAAACAAGAAGTTAGAGAGTTGTAGAGTTTTTGAAAATGTATGGTAGGGCCATATATATGCTTATCACAAAGTATCCATTAGTTAACAATTTTTATTTCATGATGAAGGAAAGAAAACTTCGAACTTTTGATGTATCAAGAAAAATTTTTGGAGTGAGAAACTTTGCTCCCGTGCCTCGTAATTAACATTCCTTGAATTAGCGCACCCATGCGCCAATAATACAAACGGCTAAAAAAATATTAAAATCACTTTTAAATACATAAGCCTTGTTCTAAATACTAAGTATAAACAAACAGATAATTTTAAATTCAATTTCAGTATTCTTTAAAAATGTTTTATTTTTATGTCAGGAAAATGCAACAGCAAACAAAAATAAGTTAAAATGCTTGTGATAGTATAGGGCAGTGGTTCCCAACCGGGGGGTCGCCATGCCTTTTCCTGGAGTCGCCGCACACCTATTTTGTAGGGAATGAAAGTCAAAATATTTCCACATTTCTCTGCCCTCAGACATGCTTTCTCTCTTTTCTTTTTGTAAAGTAAAAATCCTTTTTCTCATCAGGGCGGTTGTATCAAATCTACAAAAACTGATGTCGTAAAGTGTATTTAGGAGTGTTAACCAATTTTGAAAACGTGTGCACAAAAGTATCGGAACTTTGAAATTGCAGTTAATTTAAGGTGAGAAATTATTAGGTACCACCTTGAAGCTCTTAAATCTGAAATTCAAAGATATATCCAAGAGCTCACAATGAACAAGAGGCGGCACTAGTGCGAAATCCACTTGACACATCTTTAGATGTCGCCGATCTTCCCCATGAAACACAGGACGAATTTTTGATTTTACAAAATGACTTCTCAGCACGTGATTTATACCAAGAAAAATCTTTAATTCAATTTTGGTGTTCTATGCGTCACTCATATCTGATAATTTCTAAGCTTTTGCTTCAAATGTTAGTGCCATTGCATCCACTTACATGTGTGAAGTTGAATTTAAAACTCTTTTGTAGAAGACAAAAGCCAGTAATAAATTAGATGTCCAAGATGCGGTTAGCTTTGACCATTCAGCCAAGGATAGCATAACTTGTCAGCCAAATACAACCTCAGCCATCCTAATAATAATCAGTACGGAATAAAAAGATAATCATTTTCAAATCCCAAGATATATATTTCTTCATGATTCGATGATTCATTTTTTTTTTTTTTTTTTTTTTTTTTTTTGTCTTATTGGTCAAACATAATGGATGGAAGAGGAGGGGGGGGGGGGGTCGCGAACATTTTTGAAAAATCTTAAAGGGGTTGCGATTAAAAACAGGTTGGGACCCACTGGTATAGGGCACGAAAAATTACCTCTTGCCCCGGGGCCCCGTCCACCTATGATCAGGTTCTGGTTATAATCAAGCTCTATTAAAATCTATCTGAGATCAGACTTACTAAATCACATATGTGTAGTATACAGATGTGTAACATAAGAATGTGCTACCCAAAGTACAGGAAGAGTTTTCTACACAGGTGCAAATTTAGATTGCAGTCAAAGGAAGTTAACGGCAGTTCATTTAAAAAACTGTTTAAAATTTTTTTATTTTCAGCATAAGCTATATTTTTATGTTACTTTATTGGATACACATAGTTAAAGGTTAATCTTCTTTATTGCAATCTATATTCATAAAATAGTTAATGAAATTGCTAATAAATATTACAAAGCTCAAAACCATGTACATTAATTTCTCTCAAATTCATTTTGTATACAACACCTATTTTGCAACTGGGAAAGTGCTCTAACTTTAATCCAGAGCTGGGGATCGAATCCAGGACTGCCGCTTAACGTGCAGGTGCTCTACCACTGAGCTGCTTTGGGATGATTCCCAGAAGAAATTTCTCGCATTAGAACTGTTGGCATTTATCATCTTCCTCTGCAAACCACAGATGGAACAGATGAAACAATTAATTCGCAACAACTTCATTTCGCCGCGGAAAATATGTATAATTTCCGCGGTGAAACGGAGTTGTCGCGAATTAATTATCCGTACAAACTACATTAAACTGTATTTTCAAAACTTTTCCTATAACTTGCTATAAGAGGAAAAGGGATTTTAATTTTATTTAATACTAACCATCTAATTCTAAAAATTATGAACATTTTAATGAGATTTTGCATATTCTTTCTGTAGAACTATTAAGTTGTTTGACATTTTTTAATGGTATATTTAACTGTCAATAAATATCTAAACTACTGATAAATAAAAAGTACTAAATTACCTATCATCTCTTAGCATTATAGTGAGTGGAAGCAAGTTTTTATCGACAAATACAACACCTGGATAGTAAAATATGACTAGTTTTTCATCCTGCAGAGCAGATAACATATTCGAATTGTCATTCCATTTGATTGAGTGCATCATAACACCTAAAATGGAATATATGCAGAAAAATATTATAATTTTAGAAATTGTAAGCTAGTCATTGATTGAAATATAACTAAATCAAATTTGTAAAAGTAAATTTTCAATAGCATAATTCATGCATAGTTATAAGTTAAATCTTTGCACTCTGGAGTCATTTTGATTGTGGGCTACCAACTACTCTGGGGCCCTCACTATGGCTGTGGGGATGAATGGTGTAATAGTTATTTTGAACATTTTTTTTCAATTTATATTGCACACTTATCTCTAAGAGATAAAAAATGAAAGTGTGTTACCACCTTTTTGGGACACCCTGTATATATGATATATACCACTGCAAAGTTTTTTTTTTTTTTTTTTTTTCAAAAGCACTTGACTTTACATCATGCTCCCATGCATCAAAGATGCATGAGATAGGAGCATAAACATAAAATGAAATATACATCAAAACCGTGGAAACATGAATAAACAAGAAAATTAATCACTGGATGTCAACTGCATCAACTCTCTAGCCCACCAATATCGGCTGTATAAGTCTTCCTCATTCAATGAACAAGAACTTAACAAATGATCTTTGTCCATCTCAAAATTCTGTTTGCACAGAGTGCACAAGGGACTATTACCATATTGGCCCAAATATAAAGCAGTGTTTTTTGACTGTTCATTGCCTATTAAAAACCTGACTCGAACTAAATTCGAGGCTGAAGTACAGGATTTTCCTAATTTTATCTAAAGTATAGAAAAATTTTGGGGTTGCGTTAAATTTGGGCCAATACAGTATATATTCCAATTCTGTATTGGTGTTTAGCAAGATAATCATGTTCAGTCTCCAGACAGAAGGCCACTACTGCGATGGATCTAGGGGAGAGAGTCTGGGATTTTATAAATCTATTCCTTCCACTTCTTACTCTTAATTTCTTCTAATAGTTTGGCATTAAATTTTTTTCCTGTAGTATTTTTTATAATTCTTTTAATTAATGAAAATGGTACTTCACTATTATTTGATTGTGAAATTTTCACTTCTTTTTTAGCTAATTTATCAGCTCTTTCATTTCCAGTTATTCCTACATGACTTGGGATTCACCTCAAAACAAAAGTCATCCCTTTAGAAGCTAGAAGATTAAAAGTTCTTCTGCAAGAGTGAATAATTTTTTATTCCGCGACATTACGTGCAGAGATGACTTGAATGGTAGGGTGGGCCGAAATGTTATGTTGATTATTGAGTTTTAAAGGCATGAAGCTGTCTTCAGTAGTTGTGGATAAGTTTTAATTAATTAAAGATATTTTTAATTTTGTCAGAAGATAAATCTATGCTATGCTCTCCCTCTAATAGAAATAACTAACTAGTGATGGTACTAAATGTATGTAAGCACTCTCCTAAGAGACAAATATTAACAGTAATTTGGTTCAATATTTATGTAACAGATTAAAAGCTAAATGAATGAATTTTTTTTTTCAATCAAATTTTAAATGAATCTTGAAGTTTATGACATGTAGTAAATGGTGTTTTGTTATAACCCTTCTGAGTGGACATTTTCCCATTTTTTTTCTCTGAGTGGACTGTTTTTTTTTTTACATATGTGTAAAATTTTTGAAGGAATGTTATTTAAAAAAAAAAATAAACTAAAATATTCTATAATGGAAATTTTGGAAGAAAAATAGGATTTTTTTCTAGTTTTTAAAAAAAAATACAAAATTAAGTAATTTTGCTCAGTAAATTCTATATTACTTTTCCTAAGTGTATCTCCCTATGTTCCTTTTTTTTCAAAAAAAACATGCCAAGATACTCCAAGAAGATGCTTCGCCATCTTGTTTGCACTCCCCGGTGCATAAAGACATACATCGTGGTGCAGGACACATATGGGAATATAATCAACATTCCAGAGAAATGTGTCATCATGGGGGTAGGCGAAGACAACAGCGCAAGAATACTGAAACCTGAATTAATTACAATAATTATTGTTCAATACATCATCATGAAAGGTGACAATACGATGACATAGTTTTACCTCAGGCATGGAAATAAGATCATTTATGCAAAATGAGAGGTGAAACATTAAACAATAAAATTTTACTGCATGAACTACCTTTCACATCGGAGGAGGGGTGTGACACGGCGAGCGAACGAGCCACGGAGAAAAAGTTTGGAACGGGACTTGAATCCAGGTGGCGAAAGCTGCCAGTGACTTATTTCTCTTTTCTTCTCTTCGTTCTTTTTAGCCTCTCACTATGGGAGGATTAAACTATGTTTTTCTTTTTTAAGTTTTTTTTTTTTATTTCTCACCGGATCCGGTTATGTAAGTTGTAGATAAATATTTTATTTTTATTTAATATTTTTATTCTTGTCCACTCAGAATATATATATATATATTTTTACAATAAACATCTTTTTTTTTTTTTTTTTTTTTTTTAATGAAAAGAAAAAAATTCAGCTCCCTATATTAAGTGTTACACATAAGTTAATTTATTTCTATGAGATATGTTATGTGTAGTGATAAGTATTTAATGGTTAAGAATGTATTTTCTGTTAATGAGAATTACTTTGAGTAATGTATAAATAATGATAATGAATAAATTCAACTGGAGCTGAATTAATCGTCTGGTTATTGTCAATTATTATCAGAGTCAATCCCTCTGTCTATTAAGTTTTATTTTAAGATGTTCAAGCTTTAATGTTCCTTTTAGGATGAAGATCAAAATTTTCTTTCATTCTTTAGATAGTGGTTAACTTGCCTAGTTATTGCACAACACTAAAGTACTAACCACTTATGATAATGACGGTCCTATCTATTTAAGAAATTTTAACACTTAATGTGAGAAGTTTAGCAGTTTGTTTTAGTAAATGAATCAATAAATTACAAATCATCTATTCCAATAATTATTAATAACTTGCACCAGAACTAAACAACAGCAATTACAACAGAAAAAAAAATAATTGTTTAAATCACTATTCTAATAGTGTGGAAAGAGTTCTCTCTGGGTTCAAATATAACATTGTGAAATATTATTGTGATTGGATAAAATCTTCTGCCCCTGCATTGGACTTGAATTTTTGAAAGTTGAGTAAAAATAGACACTTTTTACTGGGCGTGGAAAACATAATTATTTTTCAATGCTGCTTTCATTGCACAATCAACAACTGCAAAGGTAAACTGGTTAAATTAAAATTTATTTTCTTAATTGGTATTTATGATTATAAATTACCGATTCGTAGCAAACTGAGAGATAGATGTCTAGGGATGGAACATTCAAAGTTGGACGCGCTCATGTGAATGTGTATCAAAGCCCTTGAACATAAAAGATTTCAAGACTGCTCCTTTACAGTTTTGGACTTCTTTTTTTGCTGTTTTGACCAACTTTCTGCATGTATTGTTAATAAATTTCTTAAAAAAATAAGTGTTGTGATATTTGGCATGAGAAAGAATGCATGGATTAAAATGATAAGATTTTGATATTATTAACTGCATAATTTCAAATATTTTACACACATACATGTATACAGGGCGTCCCAAAAACGTAGTAAGATATTTTAATTCTAGAGATAAGTTGGGAATGTAAACTGAAAAAATGCTAAAAATAAGGTAGGAAAAAGGACTAAAAAAATTAAGCTAAGAAAAAATTCCTCTTGCTAATTTTCAAAAAAATTACTTTTTTAAAATTTCCCCATACAATACCATTTGATCCCCATACAAAAAAATTCCATTTAGTAAAATGTGCCTCATACACTAATGAGGTGATATACAAAATTTCAACTTTTCATCATAAAGGGTTTCACAGATATCTACTAACAAAGCTGATCAGGGATTAAACATGAATTTGAATGTAAATTTTTATTGCTAGAGTGAAAAAAAAATTTTTCTTTTATAATTTCTGTACAACCCCTGAAATGTGATCATTCTACGTGATTTTTTTTTCTTTTCAAGAGCCATTGAAAAGTGGTTTAAGTCATATGAGTGGTTAAGAAATTCTTCATACCTCAGACACATTTTAGGATATAATTCTCAAATTTTGTAAATCACCTCATTAGCGTATGGGTCACATTTTACTAACTGGAAATATTTTTTTTATACAGGGGTCATATACAAATTTAAAAAGTGCAACTTTATGAAGATTAACAAAAGAAATTTTTTTCTTAGCTAGTCTTTTTCCCTAGCTTATTTTGAACATTTTTCCAATTTGCACTGCTCAATTATTTCTAATAGATAAGAATTAAAGCATGTCACCACCTTTTTGAGGCATCCATTATATATATACATATATATGCAGGGTGATTATAATTAAAGTTCCACTAAAATGATCAGAAAAGGAAAACTACTGGACCACATGTTATCAAACTTGGTAATTGTGTAAAAGTGGTCTGGAATTATTATCTGCAGAAAAAAAAGCTCAAAAATTCAACACCACAGGTAAGGATGTATTTAAGGGGGGGGGTCCCCCCTGAAGAATATTTTGGAGGGGTCCAAACGATAAAAAAGGCAGTACTTTTCTTAAAAGGACACTATATCATTATCATTTTAGTAACAAAAATCAAAATTTCCTGGGGGAGGCGACTCAGACCCCTTCACCCCCCCCCCTTAAATACATTCTTGCCCCTGGTGTTGAATTTTTGAACTTTTTTTCGCCGATAATAAATCCCCTGTCGACCTTTACACAATTACTAAGTTTGATAACATTTGGTCCAGTAGTTTTCCTTTTCTGATCATTTTAAAGTGCAGCTTTAATTATATATACAATATATATGTACATACTAAGTCAACATTTTATTATTGAAATTAAAGCTTGCAGAAAAATTGAAAAAGTACTAATCCCTCCCCCCCCAAAAAAAAAAGAAAGAAAGAAAAAACTTTCTGCCTTTAGTTAAAATATATCCAGAATGCATAAAAATCAATATTTCAATTAGTTTTGAAAGCATTCTGTAACTGATACAATTGATAGTTTTTTCTTTTTTTAATCTTCTATACTATTAAAATCTGTGCGCGTCTGTCTGTCTGTGTGTAGCATCATCTCCTCCGAAACGGCTGGGAGTTGAGTTTCGATCGAGGTGTCCACATATTCGGAAAATTCCGAGGAAGGTCTTCCGCTAATTTAAATTTCGAAATTCGAATTATTTTAGAAGATAGTGATAAAAAACCCGTCAAAAACGCTAATTTTTGATTTCCTTAATTCCGCAATTGTAACCCCTGCAGTCAAAAAAGTGAGAAATAAGCATCGAGGTTGCCATGTTTGGCTATTTCATTAAATTATTTAGACTCCTGCAGTAAAAAAAAAAAATAATGATTTTTCTGTTTAGATTATTTACAAAGTTATTTTTAATTAAAGTATTGCGTGCATGTGAAATCAGAGCAGGAATTCAATGTTTTTTGTGTGTAAAAGACTAAGGGATTGGGAGATTTCCGAGACTAATATGTATATTTTTTAGTTTGGAGGGGAAAAATGGCTGATTTGGCGATTTTGAGAAAGTAGTAGGTTCTACCGATTTGCACAGTTTTGGGCTTGGCGCAAATTACTGAGAGCGTAATGAAATAGTATTTTTAATTACAAGTATAAGTTTTATTAGAATACGACGCTATACTTCATACAGAAATAATGACGTTATTACGGCGATTTTAAACGATCTATCTTCAGAATTTTCACCAAATTAAGTAAACTGATTTAAGTTAGAGCAATTCCGCCAAATTTCAGAAAATTAAAATTCTCGCATCTTGTACATTGTAGTTGTGGGGATTGAAACACGTTATAGTTAATAATTTGAATAACTGCTGCTAATCAATTAGATGTCTGGATTAAATTTTAGCGAGCGAACTATATAAATGATAGATAACTATTTCCCATTTTGATTGCTGTTAAATCAAACCTTCGAATGATTCCCTGAAAACAAAAAATCTCGCAAAATGGTGTATGTTGGCATTTTGGCGATTGAAGTACTTACATGTAATAAATAATTGATTCTTATATGTTAAAGCAGCGCTACATTTCTTTTATTGCAAATTGTTAGAACGGCGTAATTAATACTGTCTAATGTATTTTTTGTTTTACGAATTGAAATCTATGTTGATTCCTACTTTAGTGCATTTCTTAGCAAAGTAGGTGAAAAATATTCAAATGTAGTTCAACTCTGTTCGTATTATTAATTCCATTCCACAATTGAGATGAGCCGATGTCACTAGCATATGCATAGATATTTTTTTCTAAAATTCCGCCAAACAGGGTATTGCGAATTGCCTTTAGTGTCAAGTTTAATTTGTGATTTGAGCTATTTGGCATCGACTGGTGGCGTTAGTGACACCAATATGGCAGTTCTAGCAAAGTAAACATAAATAACTCATTTCATGTTCCATTTTTATAGTTTCCGTAGAAACGGAATCCATTGTTGCCACTTAAGTTATTAAATTTAACAATTAAGTGAAACCACTCTACAGCTTTTAAGACTCGTAAAAGTGAAAACGCATCAAATGTGAAACAAATAGAACTGTAAGAGACTTGCACTTTAAAAATAATCGAAGTTTTCATGTAATTCTATATACCTTTAGTTTTATTTCCTTCACGTGTGGATGCCATTTTTATGACAATTTTTGCTTCCTTGCTGGCAGATTATCCGGAGCAGTACACAAGCACTAATGTACATGCTCCTCCGGACATAAACAAGAGCGTATGTCTGGCGCGTATTTGTGTAACCCCCAGGCCGTACCCAGAGGACCAGGGGTCCCCCCCCCCCCCCCGAAATCTAAAATTTTATTAACAAAACAATAATAATGAAGCGTTTTTGTGAAAAATTGGCCCTTTTTCATCTTTTGGTCTTTTTCATCTTTTATGAATTTATAAATTTAATTTCTATACCCCCCCCCGAAATTTTTTTCTGGGTAGGGCCCATGGTAACCCCACTGTGTTAATCAGAGTTTTCTGGGGTCAGACTTTTTAGAACATTTTTTTTTTTCAATGGAGATTCTCATCCTGAAGTATATTGATCACTGATACATGAAAAGAAAAATGATCAATTATGCGCTAGCAGTGACGTAGCCAGAAGTTTTTCATGGGGGTGTTACGACTACTGCAGTTCACATATATGTATATATACGCGTGTGTGATAAGGGAGTGAAGAATATACATTTGTATGGCAAAAATCTCCTCATGGGGGGTTGTGACCCCCTATCTCCTCCTTGGCTACGCCACTACACGCAAGCATAAGTTGTCATGTCATGAAAAACCGTCGTAGATGGTAAACACCGAAGTTGTTTCGAGGGGTATACAGAATTAAAAATTTTGTAAAGTTTTCTTTTGATACAGTTTGGATATTTGCCACCAAGGTGAGATGAAATATTACTAAATACGGCAACCTAGAATTTTCTTTTGAATTTTACACTATGCAACTACAGTAGATTACCTATAAGACGGTAGATACGTTCCGTGTTATAGGAATCCGTATTGTACTGGTCCAGCGCTATACTCCACCTGCAGTGCGGATTGCGTGGAATAACCGCGGCAAAACTTATTTGCACTCCGTAGAAAAAAACAATGATGTTTGGTATTGCCATTCAAAAGTTATGTTAATTACAGGAGCTAAAGCGTCATAATATCAGAACATATGTCTCATTTTACCGTGCTGTACGAGTCTATTTTAACGTGTTACACGAAAACGATCACAATTTTTTCTCCGTGTTCTACGAATTCGTGTTGTAGACCCGTGTTATGAAGGGGTCTACTGTAAATTGTTAAAAATAAAACATGAAATTAGTTATTTATTTAGTGCGAGTTGACTGTGAGACCAACGTCAGTTTTATGTAACAAGTGTGATACTGCATTAAGAGTTTAGTAAGGGTGATAAACTTTATCGCAGAAGTTACGTCACAAATGTTTTCATTTGAAATGTGACGATTTTCATGAAAACTGTGTGCAATTTTGGCTTATAACGTACGTGGTGCATCTATTATTTCATGTAGGTTTTGTTAATTTAGGTGAAATTCAATAAAGTCATCTGCAAAATAACTGCGCTAATGCATTGCCCACGCTTTAGGAAATGCAAGATAAAATAAAATAGTTGTCAACATCATGTAATTTATTCATCTGGTATATATTAAATGCTATAATTAAGCTTAAAAAACAAAATTATATGATGTAGAAATCAGGTATTTTTCGAAAGAGAGAAGTTTCATCTGCATACCGTAAAGATCTTTTTTGATCGCCAGTGACACTGACGAAGTTTTTGTGTCATCAGGTTGCAATCATCTCAGATTTGCACTCATGACGTCAACTTTTAGTCACGTTTCAAGTATTTTTTTCACGTTTTGAGATTCCGCATTACTGAGTTTAATTCGAATTATATGTGTAAGGAAAATATCCGTTTCCCATCGTGCGGAGAACGGGTATCCAGCTAGTCTATACTATTAAAATCTGTGCGCGTCTGTCTGTGTGTGTGTGTGTAGCATCATCTCCTCCCAAACGGCTGGGAATTGAGTTTCGAACGAGGTATCCACGAATTCGGAAAATTTTGAGAAAGAACCTCCGGTAATTTAAATTTCGAAATTCGAATTAGTTTAGAAGATATTGATAAAAAACCCATCAAAAATGCTAATTTTTGATCTCCGCAATTCCTCAATTGTAACCCCTGTAGTCAAAAAAGGGAGAAATAAGCATCGAGGTTGCCATGTTTGGCTATTTTATTAAATTATTTAGACTCCTGCAGTAAAAATAAAAGAATAATGATTTTTTTTTCTGTTTAGATTATTTACAAAGTTATTTTTTAATTAAAATATTGCGTTCATGTTAAATCAGAGCTGGAATTCACTGTTTTTTATGTGTAAAAGAATAAGGGATTGAGAGATTTCCGAGACTAATATGTTTATTTTTTAGTTTGGCCGGGAAAAAAAATGGCTCATTTGGCGATTTTGAGAAAGTAGTAGGTTCTACCGATTTGCACAGTTTTGGGCTTGGCGCAAATTACTGAGAGCGTAACGAAATAGTATTTTTAATAACAAGTATAAGTTTTACGGTGCTATACTTCGATTTTTCATACAGAAATAATGAAGTTATTAAGGCGATTTTAAACGATCTATAGAATCTTCACCAAATTAAGTAAACTGGTTTAACTTAGAGGAATTCCGCGAAATTTCAGAAAATTGAAATTCTCGCATTTTGTACATGGTAGTTAACGGTGATTAAAACCCGCTATAGTTAATAATAATTTAAATATCTGCTACTTATCAATAATAAGCCTGCATTAAATTTTGGCGATCGAACCATATAAATGATAGATAACTATTTCCCATTTTGATTGCTGTTAAATCAATGCTTCGAATGATTCCCTGAAAACAAAAAAATCTCGCAAAATGGTGTATGTTGGCATTTTGGCGATCGAAGTACTGTGTAATTAATAATTGATTCTTATTTGTTAAAGCAGCGCTACGGAAGTTTCTTTTACTAAAAGCTGTTAGAAAGGCGTAATTAATACTGTCTAATATTTTTTTTGTTTTACGAATTGAAATGTGTGTTGATTTCTACTTTAGTACATTTCTTAGCAAAGTTGGCGAAAAATATTCAAATGTAGTGCAGCTCTGTACGTATTATTAATTCCATTCCACAATTGAGACGAGACGATGTCACTAGCGTATGCATAGATATTTTTTTTTTTTTAATTCCGCCAAACAAAGTATTGCGTATTGCCTTTAGTGTCAAGTTTAATTTGTAATTTGAGCTATTTGACATCGACTGGTGGCGTTAATTACGCCAATATGGCAGTTCTAGCAAAGGAAACATAGATAACTCATTTCGTGTTCTATTTTTAACATTGCTATAGTTTCCGTAGCAACGGAATCCATTGTTGCCACTTGAGTTGTTAAATTTTACAATAAAGTGAAACCACTCCTTTCTACAGCTTTTAAGACTCGAAAAAGTGAAAACGTATCAAATGTGAAACAAATAGAACTGTAACAGACTTGCACCTTAAAAATAATCGAAGCTTTTATGCAATTCTACATACCTTTAATTTTATTTCCTTAACGTGTGGATGTCATTTTTTACGTCATTTTTGCTGGCAGATTATCTGAAGCAGCACATAATCTCTAATGCATATGCTCCTCCGGACATAAGCTAGAGCGTATGTCCGGCGAGTGTTTGTGTAACCCCATTGTGTTAATCAGAATTTTCTGGTGTCAGATTTTTTGGACCATTTTTTTATCGCGGAGATTCCGATCCTGAAGTATATTCATCACTGATACATGAAAAAAAAGATCAATTATATGCAAGCAGGAGTAGCCAGAAATTTTTCATGGGAATGTTACGACTACTGCAACTCATATATATGTACACGTATGGGTGATAAGGGAGTGAAGAATATACATAACACCGAAGTTGTTTTGAGGGTTATACAGAATTAAAAATTTCACTTTTAGTAAAGTTTACTTTTGATACAGTTCGGATATTTGGTTTTAATACATTTCGGCCACCAAGGTGAGATGAAATATTAGTAAATATGGCAACCCAGAATTTTATTAACTATTGAATTTCACACTATGCAACTACAGTAGATTCCCTATAACACGGTACAGATACGTTTCGTGTTATAGAAATCCGTGTTGTGCAGGTCCTGCTCTATACTCCACCTGGAGTGCGGACTGCGCGGTATAATCGCGGCAAAACTTATTTGCGCTCCGTAAAAATACAATCATGTTTGGTGTTGCCATTCAAAAGGTATGTTAATTACAGGAGCTAAAGCGTCATAATATCTGTACATGTGTCTCATTTTACCGTGCTGTACAAGTCTCTTTTAACGTGTTACATGAAAACGATTGTAATGTTTTCGCCGTGTTCTAAGAATTCGTGTTGTAGACCCATGTTATAAAGGGGTCAACTGTAATCTGTAAAAAATGAAATATGAAATTAGTTATTTATTTCGTGCGAATTGACAGTGAGATCAACGTCAGTTTGCATTAAGAGTTCAATAAGGGTAATAACCTTTTTCTCAGAAGTTATACATCACGAACTTTTTCCTTTACAAAAGCGACATGATTTTCACCGGAGCAGGGTGCATTTTTGGCATTTAAACGTAAATGATGCATCCATTGTTTCATGTAGGTTTTGTTAATTTATGTGAAATTCAATGAAGTCCTTTGCAAAATGCAAGATAAAATTGTTGTCAACATCATGTAATGTTATTTATGTGGTATATACTATATATTAATGCTATAAATTAAACCTCACAAAGATAATTATATGATGTAGAAATCAGGCATTTTTCGAAAGAGAAAAGACTGGTGACGTTACCAGTCTTTTCTCTTTTGAAGACTGCCTGCATACCGTAGAGTTCTTTCTTTTTTGATTTCCAGTCACATTGATGTAGTTTTTGTGTCATGTTGCAATCGTCTAAAATTTGCACTCATGATGTCAACTTTCAATCACGATTCAAGTATTTTTTCACGTTTTGAGATTCAGCAGTACTGGGTTTAATTCGATTTTTGCGTCATAATATTAACAATGGTCTCAGGTCAGTACTTATATTAACTTTACAAATAACTAATGAGTAACTTTTTGCCAAGAGTCAAATCATATTGCATATTTTTAGATCCCAAATCACTGGAATCAATTCGAACTATACATGTAAGAAAAAGTTTCGTTCCCTACCGTGCGGAGAACGGGTACACAGCTACGCAGCTAGTAATCTATTAAAAAAAGAACATGTAATAAATGTTCAGAGATTACATGCAGACCTGTCGAGAGAGGGGGGGGGGGAAGAGGGGGATTCCCCCGGGCCCGTGTTTTCTGGGGGCCCAGGCTAAACTTTGAAAAAAAAATTCTGTATAGACAGAAATAGAATTCGTGAAAACCAACACCTACTGAAATAAGTAAAAACGAGACGAGGTCCTAAACCAAACTGGGTTGCTCACGTCATGTATGCTCTTTTATTTATTTATTCAGAGCCTGATTATGACCAACAGGGTCCTCGGGCATTGATGAATTTGGGGGCTCCCATCTATGAAATTTGTTTTTTTTTCATACAATTTTGATATAAAAAAGAATATTTCAGAACAACAATTGATATTGGGGGCCTTTTTGAGTTGGGGCCCTGGGCAAAGTCTCGATTTGTCCATGCGATAATAAGGCTCTATAATTAATTAATTATTATTTTTTGGGGTGGGGCAAACATAACATGACAACACCAGGCCGGCAGGTGCAAACTTCCGTTCCCCTGGCCCGAGTTTGTCTCTCGACGGGCCCGATTACATGTAATGATTATGAGTTCCTTATTTTACTAATTTTATAATATCACAAAAGACAAATGCAATAACATATTGGAAACTGCTTTAACATACCTAATTTTGCCATCTTTTTTGAAGAACTCTGTAATATTCTTACATTCAGCAAATACAGATCTCTATTTTTATCCACAAATGCTAACCTTCTACTACTGGAAACACCACACTGATCCAATGCAACTTCAAGAACTTCCATCTTTTTATTTAAAAACAAGAAAAAACTAAATACACTTTTTTACATTTTTAACAATATTAATTTAAGACATTAAAAAAATGTTGTTAAAGGTTTAAAACAACAATATTCATTTTTTTAAATATAAAAATAGCTAATGGCTTGCAGGCAAAAACTGAATTGATATGCTACAAACATTCTTTTTCAAATACAAATTGAAATAATCTGAATAGGTATTTCAAAGGCACACAAAACTCTTAATCAAAACAAAAGTTACAAATGCTATTAAAAGACAAATAAAAACATAATTCATGGGAATGTGAGATCTTATTTGAATATTTACTGATAAATCTTAAAACAGCAGCTAAATTATCTTATTTCATTGTGCAGCTATGTGCATGTAAAACCTATTGGACACCTTCCGTATTTGCTACCCATGGCGGTTTCTCATTACTTGGCGACTTGCGTACATGTATAGTTAATAATTAGCTCTAAGAAAATAGTAATTCATATGTTTTCTTTGATAAAAACTAACAACAGATAGGATAGCTTGCCACCAATGGTGACTTTTCATTATTTGGCGATTTACACATGTTCACAACCTATAATTGCTGCTCATGTAAGGTTCCCGGAAAAACATTATCCATATTTTAATATACATAATCCTTTGCAGATTGGCATATTTAGCACCACGCTGTGCTGACAAATATCCAAAGTGTACTATAACTGCTATAATGGCATAGTTAATGCCATCAAATATTTCTTCTGGTAGCAAATACTCCAGCTGGACCGAACCGGCTTTAAATTAATCTGCATTTTAATTATTTTTCCTTTTCAAGATATTGGGTTCTAACATTTTTGAGTTCACTGTTTAGATTCACCCTGCTTGGAAAGATACCATTTTGCCAGATCGTACCTAATACCAAGATGGCGGTTTTAAAATCAGTTACAATTAGTTCTACTGTTTTTGAAAAACGAATAATCACTAATTCTAAACTCCTGTTGTCTAAGAGAACTTACTATTTGAAAATTATCAACTCTGTGTAACACAGTTTGAGTTATTTATTTCATATACTTTTTAATTTGGCATAAAATGGGTGTAATTCTATTTCATGTTTGTCAATTTCATGCGATTCTACATACTTGGAATTGCTTTGTTGCAAAGGAATGAATGATTTTATGCCAAATCTGGCAACCATTATATTTTATTTTTTCAGTTTTTTATTAATATCTTCTAAAATAATTCGATTTTTAAAATTTAAGTCAGCTTATCAGGTTCCTCGAAATTTTCCAAATCTATAGACATGTTTCTCAAAATACAAATCCCCACGGTTTAGGAGAAGATAGCCCAACAAGCTCTTGACAGCAGCATTTACTTTTTTTTTTTAGAATAGAGATAATTTGTAAGGTTATTTTTTAATTAAAATATCGTGTGCATGTGAAATCAGAGCACGAAAGACATGTTTTGTACTCAAAAATAGAATTTGGAAATTTTCCGAGACTAAAATGTGCAACATTTTAATTTGGTGAAAAATAAAATGGTTGATATGAGATTTTGAGAAGATGCGATTCCAGCACTTGGCGCAATTTATCGTAATTTTATCGCCTGCCACTTGGATTATGAATACACCTGAATAAGTTTTTAAATTTTCATTCAGTTCGAATTGTGCATTTTTCTGCGCAGCTTTTGCCTATTTATTTCTAATGTATTACATCCAGAAAAAGGATGTAAGAAATATTAATTTTAATTTTGTTTAATCTCACTGATGAATAACGATATACTTTCCAACTTAAGGCAATAAGGAAAGAAAATAGGGAAGACCCATGAATTATAATATGCTTTTAATATATAGCTATAGCACTTTAGTGAGTATTTAAAATCTGAAAGTGTTTCAGATTTTATTACTTTCTTTTTCCGTTTTTTGATAAAGGCCAATATATCCAGAAGCTCTTCAGAATTAATATAGGACGAAAATAGTTTGCTCCTTTTTGAAGGTTTTTATCATTTTATCATCTTATTTTTCTAACCAGGGGCAGCCCGACACTCTAAGCATCGCATCTGGTCAGCGGCTTAGAAGGGGCGTCATTTCAAACTCAAAAACTAACTAGAGCATAAAAGGGAGCGTCTTTTTTACATTAGCAGGGGGTGCCACTTACCCTAGGGCTGCTCCTGTTCATAACCATCTTAACTTTAAATTCCATTCAGGATCTGAGAGATTTCAGTGCCAAGGAAGCCAGTGAGGAACAGAATTCTCTCCGAACAAGATTTATTAAGATAGCGAACCAACTGGTTGCTACAGGTGGTCAGTGTGTGTATATACCGGGTGATTCAAAATAGATGTTCAGGTGATTATTTTTTAAACCGTAAGTGATCGAAACATACTTCCAATTAGAAAAGTTTTTCAAATTAAGAGTAGCTTTCTGATATGGCATTTTTTAAATTGGGGGTCGTATACATATTAGAGATGAGACGGGCTCAGCCCGAGCCCGAGCCCGCCTGGGCCCTTTCACGAGCCCGAGCCCGGGCTCGTGAAAAATTTCTCCTTTATTGTACATACTGCTTGAAACAGTTTTTAAAAGGCGATTCATGAGGAAAATAAAACTACTTATAAAAAAAAAAAAAAAAAAAAAAAAAAAATAGAGGCACGGGCGCCTAGAAGATGCGTGAAGTTCTTTGGGTATTTTAGAACGGCGGTTTATCTTCCTTAGTTAGTCATGAGATCCGACATTTTTTGATAAAGAATGGATACAAAGAATTAGAAAGTGCATTGGGAGTTTGCAACTGTATTTGTCTTTAATTTGCACAAACGGCAAAATTTATTGTATTCTATCAATGAAGTAATTGAGTTTTTTTTTCATCTTTAGTTAAACTTTCGGGCTCGGGCTCCGATATAAATAATATTGCTCGGGCTCGGGCGGGCTCGGATTAAAAGTCCTCGGGCTCGGGCTTCAAAAAATGAGCCCGAACTCATCTCTAATACATTTTAAAATATGAAATTTAATTTTTATACGATCCCTCCTTTCCTACCCTTTATATTAGAAGAATGTTGCTCTTTGCCTAAGAAAATTAATAAAACAAATCCCGTGTCTCTTTCCGAGACATATCAATTTGAAAATGTCAGCATTTGTCGCCAAGCAATAAGGGGATGTCTCCAAAGTGAGAAAAATGTAATTACTTTTTAACTGACGTTAATTTATGTTAGTGTTCACTCTACAGATGGGCGAATGACAGAACCAAACAAAAAGTTTCATACAGTAACATCGACAATTCAAGTAAACTAAACCTGTTCATTTCATGAATTTGAACACATTTAATTGTCAACAATGGGATCATTATTTAACTTTTTTCAACTAATAGTTGGTCCCCTAAAGTAAAGATTTTTTCGCTTGAAAACCGACGCCAACATAGCAGGTAAAGTGGTATAAGTCATCATTTTTAAAAATAAACTTTTTTGGTAAATATTTCATTTGGAGACACGGGATTTATTTTATTAATTTTCTTAGGCAAACAGCAACATTCTACTAAATATAAAGGGTAGGGAAGGAGGGACCATATAAAAATTAAATTTCATATTTTAATATGTATAGAACCCCCAGTAAAAAATGCAATATCTGAAAGCTACTCTTAATTTGACAAACTTTTCTAATTGGAAGGAAGTATGTTTCAATCACTTATGGTTTAAAAAATAATTGCCTTAACATCTATTTTGAATCACCTGGTATCTTCTATATATATAAAAGAGGAAAGTCTGCTTAGTTAAAATCATGCACGGAGATACCTTAGTATAAAGTTAAAAGCCATAAAAACTCCGTAAAAAGTTTAAAAACGAACCATTTAGCACTTTCGGCAGCTAAGTCGCTGCCATCTTCGGAACTGGTGAGCTCGTTCCCCGCTTCAGCATTTCGAGCCATGTATCCTCTATCTGAGCATGCGTCGTGTCGTTGATGGCGCCCTCTTGTGTTATTATTTCTAACGCTTCCCGTTTTAAGCTATAACTGTGGTTATTGTAGTTGGCTATTTTCTTAACATTTACGAAATCTATATCAATATTTTCTTTTAATGCTAGGCGGGAGAGGGCAGTACTTTGTCTATTATATTTTATATCGCTAATGTGCTCTTTAATCCTATCCTTAATTTTTCTTTTTGTCACACCGATGGAATGGCTGGGAAGGTTAGATTTTTTATAAGTAAAATTTATTTTGTAGACTCCTGCCATTTCTAAAGGGTTTATTTTGTCTTTGTCGGATCAAATTCTTTTAAAAATATTGCGATTAGGTTTAATTGGGATACGGTGGTTCATTTTACGGGCAAGGTTGGAGAATTTTACAGCGAAACCGCAACAGTAGGGGATCTGGTGAGAAAAAGTGGGTTTTTCTTTCTGTGCGTTGTTAATGAGGTTTAGTTTCTTTTTCCTATTTTTGAAAGTGGGAAACAATATTTCTGGGGTAATTGGCTTCATGTGAAAGTTGTTGTATAAATTGTAGTTCTTCTTTTAGTAGTTTTTGGTTGGAGCATATTTTCAGAGCTCTATTGATATGAGAACGAAGTATTGAAATTTTATAGTTAAAGGTAGTTTTTGATGAGTAGTTAATTATTTTATTGTTATTGGTGGGTTTTTGATAGACAGTAGTTTCGATATTGCTTGGTGTGGTTCTTATTATTTTGACATCGAGGAAGTTTAAGCTATTGTGTTGTTCTATTTCCATGATGAATTGTATATTTTTATCTAAAGTGTTTATTTCATCGAGAATATCACCAATGCTATTGTTATCTATTATTGCGAAAATTATCATCAACATAACGAAACCAGTATTTGATGTGGGGGTGAAAGGTTTTAATTATTATTGTTTCTAAGTTTCTCATTTTCCATTCTGCTATGTTTCCGGAGATCGGGGAGCCCATACGGACACCTTTATCTAATATATAAAATTCTCCTGTCACGGTGTTAGTCACCATACTCCTCCGAAACGGCTCGATCGATTTTAATGAAATTTTATATATATATTCGTTAGGTCTGAGAATAGGTTTTTAACTATGTCTCATACCCCTAAGTCATAAGGGCAGTCCACCCCAAAATTTTTAGCACCAGAGTGCTATTAATTTTAATTAGGTTTTTTGTGTAGACATTAGCGTGTCGAGTCCCTTTTCAAATGTGTTTGCCAGATAACAAGAAGGGGGGGGGCGTTAATAAAATGTTGAAATTTGCACAAGGTTTGCAATTTTTGATAATTGATCGCTAAACATGGTGCCAAAACGTGACAATTTATTCTAAATATATTTTGAGTATAGTTAGAAAATGCCTGGTGTATATTGTAAAACAGTTTTACTAGGCGATTTTAATATAGATTTCTATTCCGAAGAAATGCTCTGTGGAACAAGAAAGGAAAACATGGTACACTCATGGATTATGATGTCTATTCAAACAGTATTTAAAATGTCTTTGCGGTATAGTTGGAATATACCTACAGGAAGAATATGCCTGGCGAAGATTGTAAAACAGTTTCAGTGGGCAATTTTAATATAGATTTTGATTCCAAAGATGTGTTTTATGGTAAAAGAAAGAGTTGATTCCTATTTTAACGCCCCCACTCTCGCAACCTAAAAAATCCCATACTTTGGCGAGCTTTGCAGTCATGGGTCTCTGGGAGTTATGCACAAGTTTCAACAGTACTTACATATTATCCCGGCGGTCCGCCAAGACAAGTTTTTTTCACCAAGATAAATGCTGGGCACATGAAATTGTTGATCGTTTGGAATACGATTGGCAACGTATTTAAAATCTACGAAAAAGTAGTTTGGCGAAAGTGACCGCCGGGATAATACGTAAGTACCGTTTCAACACACCAAAAGAACTAGATGAAAACTAAAGTAAACAAACTAGCGATAAATGCACCAGTTAAGGAATCTGAAGACACTTAATTATTAAAACTACATTAATTGGCAATCCAAAATAAATAAAATGTAACGGCATGCTTTACTTACATGTTGTTCCAAATCACCATTTTAATTCTAAATTACGATACCTACATAATAGGAAAAAATCATCATGGTAACTGCATATGTTTCATGATCCCCACCTTGGTGAGAGTCGAGGCGTTAAAGTAGGAATCAACTCAAGAAAGACAAACCGGTACATTCATGGATTATGATGCACATTCGAAGCAATATATAAAATGATGAAGTATATTTGTAATATACTTGGCGAAGATTGTAAAATAGTTTTAGTAGGCGATTTTAAGATAGATTTCGATTCCAAAGATGGGTTTTAAGAAACAAGAAAGAAAAATACAGCACAGTCATGAATAATGATACACTTTTGAAACTTAATGAAATAAGTAAGAAAAATAGGGACAACATATAAATAATGATACGATTTTAATATATAGCACTATGGTGCATATTTAAAACCTGAAAGTGTTTCAGATTTTCATCCTTTTTACTTTCCGAGCATGTACCATGTAAGGAGAGTATTGTAATCATGAAAAAATTCGACTTCGAGATTTTGATGTATTTACACGTTTTGAGGTCTTCTGAATTCATTTATGCTATTTTTACGAGATGTATGTATGTGCGTTTGTGAGTGAACACGATAGCTCCTAAATGGCGCATTCGATTGAGCTCAAATTGGGCATATATGTTATAAAGCACCATCGTAAGACCGACATTGTTTTTGATGTGAATAGGACTTATAGTTTTTCTACTGGGCTACTACAAAAAGTTCTTTTACATTATGGCTTATGGGGGGAAATTCTCGAAAGTGCGCTAGCGTTTAAATGGTACATTCGATTGATTTCAAATTGGGTATATCTAATATATAAAATTCTCGTGTCACAGTGTTAGTTACCATACACCTCCAAAACGGCTCTACCGATTTTAATGAAATTTTATATGTATATTCGTTAGGTCTGCACATATAATTTTAACTATGTCTCATACCCCTAATTAACAAGGGCGGTTTACCCCCAAATTTTTAGCACCAGAGTGTGCCAGTAGAAATTAAATTTTGGAGCAATTTGTGGAGCAAGAAAAAACATGTTTTTGGAGCAGTTTGGAGCAAGAAAAAGATTTCTGGAGCAATTTGGAACACAAAAAAGTCACTTATGGAGCACAAGAATGGCAATTTTGAAACACAAAATTTACTTTTCAAGGGAAGGGAGAAGTCATTTAAGAATGCTAATCAGAAAAATGAAAATTAGGGAGGTTCTTAAAACACTTAGCAACAAAAACTACACATGCACTGACAATTCTTACATAAAAATACATCATATTCACATCTACACTATCTTTTTTTTTTCTCCCCCCAATTTAAATTAAAAATTCCATGACATGACCAGTTTTAGTTAGAAGTGGTGAATCTAAAGTCTCGCAAACAAAAGATTTTTCATTCAATTTGACATTGCTTATATAATTTCAAATTTTATTTCTACAAGGGTGTGTCTGAAGTTTCAAAAAATAATTATTAAAAAGTTCAGTTATTTTATACAGTGTTTATACTAAATATCTATTTTAAATAATAAAAAAAAACCCTAATATTTACTAAACCTTATAACTATTGCTAGTAGCTTAAAAAAAATTAAAATTTCATCAACTTAAATAAAATTATTAAATTTAAAATACGGGCCAATTTTTATTCTTCTAGTATTAGAATAGAATGAAATTAACTATCACTTGTGAAAGTTAAGAAGTTCAGAAAGTTCAGAAGTTCGATATATATAAATATAAAGAATAAATTACAATGAATTAAAAGTATAAATGTTTGGTATTGTGTTATTTTTACATTCCAGCATCGTTCACAGCGCTCCATGCCTCTTCCACTCATATACCACATTTTCACACACGTACAATAAGTTAGTCATTTCTTTCTACTAAAATAATCCTAGGAATAATTTATATGGCAAAACAACGTTTGCCGGGTCAGCTAGTTTTGTTTATAAAATTTATCATTAAATTGGAAATAGGAATTATTGAGGAGGAGGGATAAGGCATTTTTAAGTGTTATGGTAATATCTTCATTGAATGAGTTCTCTATTTCTTTACCTATTGTATTGAGCATTTCTGAGGTGTTTATTGATGGATATAAATTAGTAACATCGAAGCTGACCATTGAGACTGAATTTGAGAAGAGAATACTATTTAACTATTTTAAAAAATCACTAGTGGAGTTGAGGGATGAGCTTGAGTTAGGTATTAGTTGTAATATGTTTTTTAGATATTTTTCAAGTAGGTATGTAAGGCCTTCACATTTACTAACTATTGGGCTGTAATATGTTTTTTAGATATTTTTCAAGTAGGTATGTAGGGCCTTCGCATTTACTAACTATTGGGCTAAATAGCCAACTACAATAACCACAGTTATAGCTTAAAACGGGAAGCATTAGAAATAATAACACAAGAGGGCGCCGTCAACGACACAACACATGCTCAGATAGAGGATACATGGCTCGAAATGCTAAAGCGGTGAACGAGCTCACCAGTTCCGAAGATGGCAGCGGCCTAGCTGCCGAAAGCACTAAATGGTTCGTTTTTAAACTTTTTACGGAGTTTTTATGGCTTTTGACTATATTTTAAATTTATACAGAGGAAAGTCTGTATGTCTGTTCGTCCAGACCGTTCGATGGATGTGGACCAAACTTGGTACACTGATTAAATAGGACAAGAGAAAGCTAATGTTGTAAAAATAAAATTAATCAGATTAATAATTTTTGAGTTATTTTATATTTTGTGCAATTTTCAGCCATTTTTCCTTATCGGAGGCGTCCCGTGAATGAAGGGGAAAAACATTAGTTTCTCTGAAGTTCTTCATTCTCAAGGTAATTCCGGCATGCGTTAACATAGCAACAGGGTGTAGGGGTGTGGGTCACTGGCAGAATTTCTGATATCAGGCAGGATGTAACTTTTATAATGGATTGTGAACCAGAGGATATATATTTGTGTATTTAAAAGTGTAGTTATTCGCTTTAGTTCTCTTTGAAAAAAAAAAAAAAAAAAAAAAAAATCCTTGAGTTAAATTTCAGGTAATGATTGACTTTAGTAAGCTATCTTTATAT
Source organism: Cheiracanthium punctorium (assembly GCA_038373885.1). Taxonomy (NCBI): domain Eukaryota; kingdom Metazoa; phylum Arthropoda; class Arachnida; order Araneae; family Cheiracanthiidae; genus Cheiracanthium; species Cheiracanthium punctorium. The sequence goes on from JAWZYV010012606.1 coordinate 63,305, forward strand.
ATAAAAGAGGAAAGTCTGTCCGTTTGTTCGCTATACGCATCCAGACCGTTTGACGGATCTGTCCCAAATTTGGTACACTGACCAAATAGGACAAGAGAAAGCTAATGTCATAAAAATAAAATTAATCAGATTAATAGTTTTTGAGTTATTTTATGTTTTGTCTAGTTTTCGTCCTCTGGAAGGCCTCTGCTAATGAAGAACCGGCAGGGGAAAATCGGCATGTGGCATGACGTGACCTGAAGCGTTGCCAAGACAGCTGAGGGCATTCATTTTTTCACACAGTTTTTAATTCTCAAGGTCATTCCTGCATTCCAAACGAGAATTCGCCAGAAATAAACAAACAGGAGATTTATTTGAAATTGCTGCATTAGGAAAAATGAGTTCGGAAGAATTTGATGATAGTATTTTACACCAATTATAAAATCCTCGAGAAGATAGTTACTAAATAATTAGAACCTCATATTTCATAAAAATGAAATTAATTGGATTAATAGATTTTGAGTTATTTTATGTTTTGTAAGGTTTCTGGCCATTTTTCTCGTATTTTACATTATCACGAGCTAAATTTTCGTCGGAACACTATATTTTTCATTCATCGGAAACTACAGTGTTTTCTTTTTCAAATAAAATTTGTTACAAAATTGTACTTACAATTTGCAGATTTATGGGAATTTTTTAAAGGAAATCCCGTTTCGAAGAAAATGTACTGCTTTTAATAAGTATGCTATTTTTAAACTGTTGCATCGAAAAACCTAACGGGCAAAAATTTTCCATGTTTTTACCACTGACTAAACATCTATTTCTCCCTCGTTTAAATTTTGAACCATGCAGAAATGTTTATTAGATTTTTTTATATGCTTTTTTTTTTCTGAAAAGATCACAGGTTAAAATTCTCTCTGCACTGCAAGTTCCGCAAATGAAGGTAGCTATCATTCCCCCATTGGTTTTCAAGGTCGCTATGGTGCGCTTGGTGAAAGAGAGAGGGGGGAGAGAGGTAGAGATTGAAAGAGAGAGATGATACAGCGACTGTGCTAATATAATCCACCAACCCCTCCCCTTTGTGCTGCCACTACGCGAAATTCAGGCAGACTGGTTATTATATTGATGACTAGAAACTGTTTATTTTTTTTCCGTTGGTGCATTTGTATTAGTGATAAAAGACTACATATTAGAACTCTGATAGATAGAATGGGAGAAGCCTAGCCACGTCAAATTCTCAGTACTTGGATCGTTTGCAAGCCCTGTGTTCATTTTTTTTTTCTCTTTGCAGCGTGAAACCCCATGTTTTTTTTTATCACTGCAGCAAGAGGATTGTCATTCCAGCCTACTCACGTCCAATTTCTGGTAACCTATGTACGCCAACAGATGCCATGTTCATTTCCTTTTCGTTGCAATGGGAAGTCCCATGTCCTTTTTTTTATCGCTGCAGCGGGAGGATTCACATTCTTTCCCTTTACAATTTCATACTGACGACTGGGCTCTATTTGTTTTTAGTAGTTGCATAGGTATTAGCTACAAATGACTGTTAGAACACAGACAGGTAGAACAGGGTGTCTACTACATAAAGTAAGCTTGATTTCTTGACCTTTTCTTGACCATAACAAATACGAAACTCTAATATCGAAAATACCTCGTACCAGAGATGGAGAATATGTCTATCCGCCCGGCGATCTAGGATCGGGGGAAATTTTGGCCATCTGGGGAAAATTTTGCAGAAAAATGTACAACTGATTTTGATTTTAACAATAAATTACAAAATTCTTCGAGTTTTTCTTCCCCCCTTCCCATTTTTAAAGAGATTTTTTTTCAACCTGTGGTGATCAGCCGTTTGCTTTCTGTTAACTTGGACCAATTGCTATTTTGTAAATGCGTTTGTAGCTTGTATATTGCAATTCTTTTTACATCTATACTAATACAGAACTTATGCAAGTCTATAACATATTATAAAATTTTAGGGTAATTTTCAAATGGATTGAGGGAAATGTTGAGAGTAAAAACATTTTCTGCACCCCTGCATCATGCTGATAGAATGAAGGAAAATTATACTTTTTAATTTAGCACTATTAATATATATTATTAAATATTTTTGTATAACATTAAGTTGCGGGAGTTACTCAATAAAGCAAAACAATGTAAAGTACTACCTAAAGATTATGATAATATGTAATATACTTTTAAAAGTAACTAATCGCTGACAATAGTAAAATTTAAAAATATTTTAAACAAATTTATTTTGTTAAAGTTTTATATAAAAAGCATCTTGATTAAAATTTATTTTAAATTACTTCAATTGCAATGTACACACTGTAATAACAGTTACAGTACTCGAGCTTTTGAGTTGAATTATCCCAAAAAAATGTCTTATTTTAATTTACAGTCAAATATAAAAAATTGCATTAAAAAAAAAGAAGAATTTAAAATAAAATCAGCCATTTTCTTTCTTTTTTCCCCCCATTTAGCCATGTAAAATCAATCTAATCCAAATCTATATCCTTTCAAAATCACAGAATCAATGTGATGTGATAGCTTTTAAGTATGCATACAAACATTCAGATGCGTTAAAAAATCAAGAAATTTAAATTTAAAAAAATCAATATATGCATTTGTGTAGATAAGTGATTTAGTGATATAAATACAAAGATACTTAAGGGTAAATATTCATTTACCAAAAGGATGCAAAAATATTTTCAGGGATAATTATAATTTTTAATTAGAATCCAAGTAATTGTTTTTAAAAAAATGCAGAAAAGAATCAAAACACTGAATTGAAAAGGAAATGAAGGAAGTAAAAAAAATTACTTAACAACTTTTTTTTTTTTTTTTTTTTTTTTTGAGGAGGGAAGGTGGATAACTGATACACTTTTCTCAAGATCTGAAGATACATACTTGCCAACTTTTGAAAATTCCAAAGGTATAAAATAACACGCAATTGACATATTGAACTATTGTCAGTTCAATATACAACTATTAGACGGACATCATTTTTGATAATTTCTGCTACATAACAAGTAAATGACATTTTAAATGAATTTTATAACTAGCATACAAACAGTATTTTAGTGTTTTCCCATGAAATAAACAAAAGTTTTGACTATTTGCATAGTTTAAACAGTATAAAATATTAACATTTACATAACACACACTTAATATATATTATTTAAATAAAAAAAAATCATACAAAAATCCAATTTTTCCTAAACTGCTTCTACCTTTACATCCTACACCCATAACAACGCAATAACCATACAAACAGTACATGCCCTAAATATGGAGGCCCTACAGATTATAACCACAGATGGCGCTGTGAATGATATGACGCATGCGCAGATCGATCCTGGGTGGAACGCCCTGCTGAGGAAGAGAGCTGGCCATTTAGAACCAAGACCTGTGCTGAAGAAGGTGGTGGCTTCCACCGATAGTGCTACATACGGATTTTAATGTGTTTTTACCTGTTTTTAAATCCTTAATAACAATTTTCAATTTTTAAAGCTTTCCAGATCTAACTCTCCAGCTATAAGGGGCGGAGGGGCTTTAGCTCCCATAACCCCTCCATGGGTGTACCTATGGAAGGTGCTGCTATCCTCTAGCAAGATATTGTAAAACTAATATTTAGAAAATCCTAAACTTGGTGCAGGAAATTCTCTTTAATGCACTTCTTTTTAAAATCACATGTAATTCAGATGTAAAAAGTCTTACAGTAATAACTCGACTTACATGAACCCGGAGTTACGTGATTCTCAACTTTCATTAATTTGTCTTTTGTTTACTTCCAAAATAAATTGGTTCACAATTTTAATAAGATTATTTGTCATGCATATGTGTTATTTAACATTTTACTAAACTTTTTTTCAAAATTATTTTCTTTAGTATCTGGCTAAAAATAATTTGTATGCACATATTTACATGCAAAATTCTACCCAGACTTACGTGAATTTGACCTATGCAATTATTGTTCAGTCCCACCTATCTTGCAAGTTCATTGTTGTACAGTAATACTTATAGTAAGTAATAAGTAATAAAAATACTCCAGAATGGATTTCGACTGATTAGTGCCCACCACTCAGATACATCATATATACCTATACATCACTTAAATGTATGTACAGAGGCAATTTTTTGCCACAGATTTCCATGATTCTTTTTTATTGGAAAGAGGATAGCTTAGTAGAGGACCCATATTAATTTAGCGATGTTCTGATGATATTATCATTAAGGAGAAAAAAAAAAGCAAACTATGTTTTTAAATCATTGCCTAAAAAGAATTGATAGAAATAGCATTAGAAGTAATATGTGAAAAGTCACCAATGTTGAACATGTTAGGAGATTTATCACAAAGTTTGGTGTCAAAAAATAAGTTTCCAAAATGAACAATAACTTCTATATTTGGTGAGAAACTGCCAAAGCCTTTTATTTTACAATTGGAATAATTTATTGCTATGGTAAAGTAATTGGAAATTGGTTTTATTTTTTTAAAAATCATACTTGTTTTACATATTTTTGTTGATATTAGCCAAGTCTGACAACCATTTCATACTGTCAAAATTTATAGTGTCTTTTAATCTAAAAAATTATTCAATTTTTTAAACAAATTCAGAGCTTGCATTTTAAGTTCAAAAACTACTTAAGATGCTGTCCAATTTACTTTGATTCTGATGCAAATAAAAGAATGTCACAGACAAAAATTTTTGTAGAGGTCACTTCAGCTATCTTACTACACAGAATGAATAACTATTGCAAGATTTTAAATTCCAAGGATTATACCACCAAGGAAAATCTTCTTTCCCTTATCTGAGTTTTTTGAACAAAAAAGAAAAGAAAAGCACTTAAAATATAAGGAAGAAAAAATACTACAGGATTACCTTGTGTGTAAATGGTTTTCCATCAGGAATATATTTTCCAGTAATAGCATCAAATATATGAATCACTTAAAAAAGAAAATACATTTATTAATCTACATTACACATTTTACATATATCATCAGACCTCTACTTAACGAACCCCTATTTTTTGAATTCCTCTATTTTGCAAATTTTTCCTGAGAACTAAGAACAATTTGTGAATTTCTTCGTAAAAAACCCTCCAAATAGCGAAATTCATTCCTCATTTAATGAAGTTTTTCTTGAGGTTTGATTTTTTTTCACTATTTTGCTAAATATTTCTGAACATTTCAAACTTATTTTGTTCTTTTACTACATTTCATTTTTATCAGTGACCTTGAACTGGTTTCACTAGGCATTCTTAACTCACTGAGAGTAGTAAAATTGCTATTAAAAAGGAGACAAAATTAACAGGCTTTTTCAGCAGCTAAATTTAAGGATAACGAGTGCTTAAATTTAATTAGGTCTGATAATAGCACATGATGGCAATGTATTCATAAATTACTTATTATAATGAATATGATAATGACATTAAAATTAATTAATTTATCATAAAATGATTTATTTAAAAACCAAAATACAGTGTAATTTTAGATGTTTTGTTTCTCCTTGCAGATTTCTTTTTGATAAGTAAAAGAAAAAAAATGCAAATTGTTATTTATTTTTTTAAAGTATGAATAACTATTTTTTTCAATAATATTTTGTGCCTATAAATTTAAAATCAGTTGTATGCAAGTTAAAGCATTTAAAAGGTAAATCTCTATTTAACAAATTTTCCATACAGCAAACTTTTTTTCTGTGATTTAGCAACTTTGTTAAATCGAGGTCCAACTGTATTAAAAAATAATTCATGATATAGTGCAGCCTTGATAACTCAATACCCCAGAAGTCCCAGAATGGATTCATAACCATTAAGCCATTTAAGTTGTTTCTTCTTATAGGTACCAAACCCCAGGAGTATTGGAAAAATTTTCAAGTTAGCCTGTAATTTTATTAGTTACTTTAAGTTACACTGCCCGTCTTCTGTAGAGCATCTGTCTGTTAGTACAACCCCATGCAAAAACCCTTAACGGGTTAAAAATTTGTGAAGCAGCATTTTACTTTATAACTATATGAATTTTAAATATGGTCTTAAAAATAATGATTTTTATAATAAGATGCATAATACTGATTATAATCAATAACTTTTTGAGTAATTTTCTACTTATAATTTGGCTCATGTATAGTTTAATGTCCCGGCCACCATCATTGATTTTATTTCATTAATTTGCATTCAGTTTAATGCTAAACGTAAGTAAACTTTTACTATAATTATATAACTATTGGTCCCTACCAGTGGCCGAGCGCATAGCGCTCTGAACTGGGGGACTGAAGGTGCATGGTTCGGAACCAGGTAGCATTCACTGACCTAAACATTCAGAGTTTTCTGTGGTTTCCTCCGAAATTTAGCGTAAATACAGTTTAGATCCCCTTAGAGAGACCCCCCATGGAGGGCACCCCACCTATTGGCTTAGAGACTAAGTGTAGCTAATTGGCCTTATTTCCAGAACAACAACAACAATATATAACTATTGGTTCTATTGTTTTAATGCATTGTGATTCATTAATTTGCATTCAGTTTAATGCTAACCATAAGTTAAGTTTTGTTAAAATTATTAATTAAATAATCTGGTTCTTAATTAATGATGATCTAATTAGTTGTTCTATTGTTTTAATGCAATGTAATCTATTAATTTGCTTTCAGTTTAGAGCTCTCAGCAGTCGAGTCACTTTTCAAATGTGTTTTTTTAAGGGCTTGTGTAGGGTTTTTTTAGTTCCCAATCTATATTCTTGCGGTTTATGTGGTTATTTTCCCCCGTCTATGTTGTTTTTTACCCTATTTTTTACATATGTTTTTTTGTGTGTGAACACGTGTGTTGTATCACTTTTCAAATGTGTGTTTTTAAGGGCTTGTGTAGGGCTTTTTTTAGTTTCCAATCTATATTCTTGTGGTTTATGTGGTTATTTGCCCCCTTCTATGTTGTTTTTTACCCTATTTTGTACATACGTTTTTTTGTGTGTGGACACGAGCGTGTCGTATCACTTTTCAATTTTTTTTTTTTAAGGACTTGTGTAGGGTTTTTTTATAAGTTTCCATCTATATTCTTGCGTTTTAGGTGGTGTTTTTACCCTACTTTAGAATCAATTTTCAGGAGTGCGCTGATAGAAGACGGAGAATGCAAAACAGTTTTGGTAGGGAATTTCAACATAGATTTCAATTCTGAAGTAGGGTAAAAACATTTGGAATTACGAACAAATCTGAAACATTATTCTTCAAAAGAATCCACAACAATAGATGCAGTATTTTGAAATTAAAGTATGAGAACAGACTTTACATGAGTGCCTACAGCTATCACTTCCCTTTATATGGGAGAATTGACTAATAAAAAACTGGACCCAGCAAGCACTCTGGTGCGTAAATAAAATCTGAAAGAAATTTAGATTTTTTTTTTCTGAAAAGAGTGGATTTTATTGTATAGGTTGTAATCAAAACAAAATGTATGCCAAGAACTTTTTGATAAATTTCTCAGTCAAGGATGTACGAATTCAAATTTTCTAGAAAAAAAAAATATATCATTGAATAATTATTTAAAATTAGTAACTAAAAAAGTCTGACATTAATTTGTTTTGATATTGAAATAAAAATTTTATAAAATAAATTTTGCCTGCTGTTTTATTTTATTTTCACAAAATAATAATTAAACACATTAATACATTATTGGTAGCTGGGTATAACAATTTTCTATTTCACATATGATCAAATAACAAAAAACCGAAATAAATATGACAGAAGCATATGGCAAATTTCAAAATCTCATTAAAATGTTTAAAACTGACTGTAAAATTTCACACATATAAAACTAAATAGCTGAAGTAAATTATAATTTTTTGTTTAAATATACTGTTTTTAAAATGGATTAAAAAGTATAAAATAATTTCTTCTAGCCCCACAGATATTTATAACTGCAGACAGATTCCTAATCCCATACAGATTGTCCTAAAAATATGTGATTTTTTAATAGCTATCAAAATACTTGTAAGATTTAAAATGAAAACTACTTTATACTTTTTACTCTACTTTAAAATGTGATACATGAATTTTTAAAGGTAATTATTTATACAAATTTTTAAAAACTTCAGATAGTGAATCAAGGGACCCTGATCCTGGGGCACTTTGGCCTATTCAACAGGACACTGTGGATATTGCTATTAGGTAATTTTCAATTACAAGTGATAAATACCAATTCCTTTTTTATATTTACAACTAAACATGCATGTTTTATCTTCAAAAATCCCAAAAGCAGTAGACTGTAATTAGCAGCTGAAATCTTCATTGTAAAAAAGTCAAAATTATTCACTTTTATTACAACTTTCTATTCACTTTTTTTAATTAAATATGTTTAAACTTTATGCATCATCAGCTACTAGAAACAATACTTAATGCATATTAAAGCTAGTAAAAATATGTGTGAAAAAGAGACCTGTGAAATAGAAACACCATTTTTTGTGCAGATAGAGGATCCTGGAAGAGTAAAGTATTTATAAAGCACTATACTGCATGAAACAAATCTTCTAATGAGATTTTATACAGCAAAACTCCAATGACAGCTAAAAAATGGAATTTTTTTCTTCTCCAAAATAATTCAATGTTATTTTGAAACCTACTCTAGACCTTTACAATTATCTAATCATTTGAATTGATGTTGGTTCTTCTAGGATCTTAGATCATCCATGAATAACATAAACGATTTGCGACCAAATTCCTTCTGTTGGGCCACAATTTAAAATTATGTAACACAAACAAAACTGAAAAAAAGGTAGCTTTTCTAAAAGGTTACATCTAAACTAAGTTTAAATTGTTTGTAGTAGCTTTTTATTTTAAATATAACTATTACATTAACATTATACTATAGTCTTCATTTTTTGAAATTCTGTGCAATAAGGGCAAGAAGGATTATATTTTTGTGTTCATTAACCCGAATAAACACAAGAATTTGTAATTTTCATTCAATTTTCCTGTTGGTGCATTTGGCATACCTATATAATTTGAAAATTTGCAACTTGATACAGCATACAAATATATATTTAACTAACATTGAATAAAATAATTTAACTAAACATTGTAATTAAAAAATCATGACAAAAATGTTTTTGATTAATTAAAATGGGTCGGATTTATTAATTAAATGGGTTTGTCCATTCTGTTTCAACATATGTCCATTCTATTTAAAAAAATCTGATGTGGACACCACATTACTTCCTTGTATGCCTATTACACTATAAATATTTTCGGTGCACTTCATCTAAACTTATTTTGTTTGAAAGAGATAAAATACTGCAATAATATTAAGATTGAGTGATTTCTAGTCAAATATTGGAGATATCACCAAGCTGAGTTTAATTTGAAAGATTTGCTTTTGGCACTTAATTGGGCGATATTTTGCTAAAAGTCGACAAGCTTGGTTAGCAAGATTTTGATCATAGCTGAAATAGTGATTCATCACAGACTTTTAATGAATTGTAGGTATCCATAGACAATATTTAAAGTTTTCTTGGGTAACCCTTGTAAATAAATTACTCTGTCGATTACACTCAAAAAAAGAGATGCACAGTTAAATGATACAATAGTTTTAAATACAAAATTTCAACATTTTACAGTTAAAAGTTTTAGAGTTATGCAAAATACATGATTGCTTTTGGCATTAAATTTGGTGATATTTCAGAAAAACTCCCCAAGGTCAATGACAAATGACAAGATTTTGGGCATGTACCAAACATGACTGACTAGAGACATAATATATTGAAAAAGTCCACAGACATTAATGTATTAAAATTCTTTTGGGTGGTCCTATAAATAGACTCTCCAGTAGATTGAAACCAAAAATCAAGATGCACAACTAGATGTTACAAAAATCATACCTATACAAAATTTCAACAATCTTCGATTAATAGTTTTTGAGATATGACACTTACATACATAATCAAAAACAGCCAAGCTTAGCGACTTTTAGCACAATTTTTTATGCAGGCAACTCATCGACAGTCGTCACACGTTAGAAGTTTTATAAAAATAATAATTTACAAAAAAATGTTTTACATAATTATACTGTGCATGTTATTGTTTTATAAAAGGGAGTAAAATAAAGTAATATTAAGTAATACTTCATATTTTAATGCTGACTTTATGATGAAGAACATTAGAAAGAAAAAAGTGTCACACACGTTACGGTGGAATTGCCCAAAGACACTATTTTTGATGAGTTTCATTTTATAATCTTAATTAGTATACATCAATTTTGTTTTGTTTGCAAAAGCAGAATACCTCTAAAAATATTGTTTAATGAATTTCTGCCCATAGAGTGTAATGTATTGAAATTCTTTGGGTAGCCCCCTCTCTGTAAATAAACTATTGTGTAGATTGGAACCAAAAAGGGAAGTACAAACTAGATGTTGCAACAACTCTAAATATAAAATTTCAACATTCTACAGCTAATAGTTTTTAAGATATGTGAGTTATGTACATACATACAGACGTCAGGAAAAAACTAGTCAAAATGAACTTGTGGTCAGCCAAAATGGCTTGTAGACGCAAACATACAAACATACAAGCTATAAAATAATTTTCCATGCTGCACAATTTCTGTTACCAAGATGGAATCTAAACTATTTTTCTAGAAAATAGCCAGTTTTTTTTCTTTCTTCTCAGTGAATTTTACAATCACGTAAAAGAAGAATATCAGTGAAAAACAGTCATGTTATTGACATGTCCAGGTATAAATTTCTAATACTTCTTAAAAACCAGATTGGATATAAAGTTTTGAAGGATATATAATTTTTATAATGAAAAGCTGTTATACCTTTTTCATCCCCTTTATTCCGAATTGCAACTGTGTCATTACTCAGTGTAACAGTAGACTCATTTAAGTAATCAGTTCTCATGCCAGGCCATTTTGGGGCACTCACTGGACGACCCTCGTAATTGTAGATATATAACCCTTGACCATCAACATACAAAAAGTGCCTTAAAAAAACATCAAGTATATATCTGTTATTAATTTACTTTAAAACATATTCAGCTATTTAAAAATAAAATTTGTTCAAGTTGGGTTTAGTTTTAGGAACTTATTTTTGGCATCGAATTTGATGAAATGTTGTCAAAAGTTGCCAATCTTGGTGACATGAAGCAGTATTATTGGGGATTCTTACAATTGTTATCAGACCATTAACAAATTATATAAGAAGGAGGATTTATCATTATTATTATTTTTACTTGAGTAATTCAACCATATTTTAATTTTTGTCACCTGTTTCACTCTATCTCAAGAAAAGTGCGAGCTCATTGCCAAGGAATGACGATAGCAATAAATTGCTTTGTGCTCGAGTCAAAAGAGGGAGAAGCAAACTTTAATATTAATAGTTGGGGAAGTTGGGGTACAACGAAACAAAATTTACTAATTTTTTTTTTTCCTGTTTACAAATTTGCATATACAAAAATTTAATGGACACTTTTAATCTACTCTTTTCCCCATCTAAATGAATTTTTATGAGTTTCTAAATAGCTTTTTCACTTTAAAAAAATTATGAAAGGTCTGTCAGTGTTTCATTGTACCCCAAATACCGGGGTATAATGAAACACTTAATAACGCTTCACAAACACTCAAATAATATGAGTCAAAATTCAAATTTCAGCATATTTGTTTTATGCACATTTATAATAAACATTAGTGAGACATACATAAGAAATTTAAATGGAAAAAACAAATATAATTAAACTGTTATAGCTTAAGATGAAAACATAATACTTTTATTAGAGGTTAGGATAGTTTTTCATTTTATATTAAATTTACTTAAACTCAAAAATTCACATTTCTGCTTTCCTTTATGTACCAACTGAAAAAACAGAAAGTGGTAGTTTTGATACAAATTGAGTTTTTTCAAAAATGAATGTTTCTGAAGAAAGCACAAATTTGAAGCTTGGACATACGTTTGATGTACGGAACTTTGCATTTCGCACATTTTATTTAAGTTTATTATATCCCCGACAGAGAACATTTCTTTACATTTGAGTTCTCCTTTCTTGATTAGAACATAATCATTTAGAGTGATACTGCTTGAGTTATGCATGTTATGTGACAATAGCTCATGATAATCTGTATAGTCACCATCTTCAGAGTCCAAAAAAAGAAGATAGAGTAAGATTTAAAAACAATTCCTCATTAACTTCCTGTGCTCTATGGAGATCTCAATCTAACTATTTAATAGTAACATATTTATTTTAAGTGAATGCATTCACCTGTGTTACAATGAAATGTTTCATTGTACCCCATCTATGTTTCATTGTACTCCAAATTGAGGTTACAAACTAAATGAATTTTAACTTATTCCTAATATATATATATTTTTTTATTCTGGCTTTTAAAGTATGAAGACCACACCATAATGATCACAATATTTGAAAAATAAATAACTATACATATGAAAACAAGAAGGTAAAACAAAATTACTTTTAGTAACAAAATTTACTTTCAATGGTGAAAATTCAATAATTTTCAATATCTCTTGGTGTAAAAATGTGATTGTCTCCAAATCACATCAGTAACTGGAACACATATTTGTATAATAGGTGTATGAGTTTCAACTTTCTGTGACAAATCCTATTGATTTTAGATAAAATGTTTCATTGTACCCCAACTTTCACAATTTAAAATTCCCATTGGGTAACATTAGTGTTAAAACATAGGAGATATCACAAAGTTTACTCCGATCTGGCAATAATCAGCAGTCTTTACAGATTTCTTGCAATGCCAAAAACTTTCATTAAAGCTATTTCCAATAATTTTAAAAAAGTATTTTTTTTACATTTAAAATGCACATAAAGCTGACCCAAATTTTTTAGATGAACCTAAAGCTGATAATTTATGTACCTAAATCTGACACCAGGGCTTAATTTGCATAGGAGCTCACAGGAGTTCAGCTTCGTACTTCTTTTTGGTGAGCAAATTTTTACATATTAGACAAAACCCAGTAGAGCTCATGAATACTGAGCTCTGAAGCCCAACATATATTAATTCACATTTTTTACTCCATTTCTCACACAAACTGATTTTAATAGACAGACCAATCAGGACTTGTTTTACCATGAACCAATTTGAAAGTCCCGAGACCTCCAGCTTTTGGGTCTTTTAGTGTATATTGTTCATATTTCTATATTCCAGTTTCAGACTATTTCATTTTATTTCACTGTTCTATGAAATAATAAAAATATGTCAGATACTATTATATCGGAAAATCTTCGAATCATCATTATTTTAACTGAATGTGCTACTGACTCCCTGTATTGCAGGGGTAGCAGGGGTTTACAATATGCCACTGAGAATGAACGTCAGTGGCATACTGCTAAAGTCCGAGGCCCCCTTACAAAAAAATTTCTGGGCCCCCTTTGAATAATTTACGCAATTGCCAGCTTTTCTGCATTCCCTTGCATTTATAATGCAATGTGAATGAATAATTATAAAGATTCAAAACAAAAATTGAAATAAATGCTACACTTCTAAGTTTAAATTTATCTAAAATGTGCAGATTACTCAAACATAAATATTAAAGACTTTTTACACAAATCAAGAGTTTTGTTTGATCCCACTTCTATTAGGAACTAGCAAATATCCCGTTCTTTTCGCATGGTGAGAATTGCTTTTCTTACTTTCTTTAGTAGGAAGAAGGAATCTGTGCTTATGTGTAAATGTCACCTCTTCATAGGAAGTTGTACAGTATTAGGTGGAAATGTGAAGTTTCAGAAAGATCTGATATTTTTTAAGTTCTAATTTAGGCTAAAAAGAAGGCTCCATGCTTAAATACTCCAAATTGTCATGTTGTTGCATGTAAATTACTTCATCGGTCATTTTTTTGAGAAATATCGGGTAACATATCATCGAAAATTACACACTTTGACAATCATTAGGCAGGGTTTAAAAAAAAAAAGTTCTTTATGAAGGTTTTCAATTCCTGACATAAGACATTTGCAATTTCACTTTAAATTTAAAAGAGAATTATATTAGCTACTAGGAAAACAAAGACGCTCAATCTAATAATTCATGGCACACGGAGATTGAAAAAGAAAATTAAAGGGACTATTCTATTGCTAATACAGAGGCTGATGGAGATGAAAATGGGGTCCGTTTTGCAGACCTTTCACAAAATTACAGTCGATTAAAATGGCCCCCTTAACAAAATTACAATCGATTAAAATGGCTCCTTCACAAAAATACAATCGATTAAATCGGCCCTTCATTGACATTTTACCTTATATTTTAATCTGTTTTACCAAATATATTTTTTTAAAAGTGACTTTTATTAAAAATTTTTTAAATAAGTGTTAAAATTCACAATTTTAAGCAATTTTTGCAAAAAATGGGACCCTGGAAAAAATTTCTGGATCGATTCTGCAATCAGATTTTGAAAAATTATGGAATTATTTCAAGTCTGAAATCCTTTTTTTCCATTACAGTCTATTAACATAAATGGGTTTCTAAGTCATTTTCGAACTTGTCAATCTCACTAACAATGGCAATCTCACTTGCTATAGCTAGCTTTACATAAAAAGATATTTCATATTGGTCAATTTTTTACTCACTGGGATATCAGAGAAGTACTTTAAACATGAAAATTGTGAAAATTCACTAAAAATAGGAAAATTACTAGATTTTCGAAATTATAAAGTTGCCTGGGGCGTTTTCCATATCGTTTTACAAATCTGTTGAAATTTTCAAGCCGATCGATCGTGCAGAGTGAATTTGTAATTGCATATTAGATAGAGAGACAAACTTTCGCATTTATTCATCTAATAGTGGTAGTTTAACAGGAGCACATAAGCATTTAAAGTATTACATGTCAGTTTTTTATCAAAGAATATGATGTTACAGTTGTTTAAAGTAAGGGGCTGTAGGGATTTCAATGAGAAAAGGAATAAGTGCTAGGAAAAATCACACAAATCACACTGTAAATTTTTGGATGCCTTCTATCTATAAGTACAATGAAAAACGTTTAACACGAAACCAAAGGGACCAAAATATTTTTTCGTGTTAAAAGATTCATAAAAAAAAGAATAAAACTCACCATATTTTCGATGTTCTTATATTTTATATCTATTTCCCGTTAAACAACAAGTAGGTTGCATTCATTGGGAAGAAAAGCAATTACAAAAAATGTTATTTTGGGGAGAAAAAATCAGTTATCTTTTTATGAAATGTATTTTTCAGTGCCATATTCTCCACAAATTGTTCAAGATCGTCCATAGTTTTATTCATTTCTCCATTGGAATGCCATCTAAATAACTGCGTATGCTGTTTATCATTTTTTGCACTTCTGCAGTAGAGGGGACGGGAACTGCATCGTTGAATCCGTTGTCAGATTCGTCATTGGAATCAACAGAATCTTTTGGATTTTGAACAGTATCCAAAATCTCTTTTTCTGTCATAATCGGTGCTATAGTTACATCATTATCGCTTTTTTTTCCCTATGTAGGGGAAGCGGGGTAGAAAGCAGCGATAGTTCAGGCATTTACTCTGCAATTGTGTGCATGTAAATGGGCCCTACGCGAACAACTGAAGTGCATTTCTACCAATCGCCGATTCTTTGATACAGATAAGAATTCTATTCATTAGGAGGAGGGAGGAGAGGGAGAGACCTGATGGATGATGCTATTAATACTTCTAGAATGACAAAAGGTAGAAAAACCATTTCCCAGAACTTAAATAAAATTTATTTTCCACAAAAACGTTCTAGTGACTTGTTGCAAACATGCCACTGAAGATTAAAAACGAACCTTTTTTTCGTGTTAAACGATTTTTGTTTTGTGTTAAAAGAACCAAAATGCATTAAATTGCATATTTTGCATTCTGGGCTGTTGTGTCATTTCGTGTTAACCGATTTTTCATGTTAAGCGTTTTCGTGTTAAACGTACTTCACTGTATATTTTTTGCCAGCCCTTTGTAAGGTGTTTCAAAACAAAAATTTTATCTCTTTCTGCTGTTACCTTTAAAAAAGGAAAAGTTTTTTTTTTTTTTTTTTTTTTTTTTTTCCCCAACAGGCACTTGCCAATCAGGCATTGTCCACTACATCTGTCCAAAGGTATTTTGACCATTTTATTTTGAGGACACCCTGTGTGCGGCCAGCATTCCCCTTATAAAGGGATGGACAAGTTAACATCCGTGCCCAAGCCGGGATTCGAACCCGGACCCAAGGCATGATAGAATGCTTCTTAAGCCACCTTCTTTAGCTACACCACCTGGGCAGCAAAAACGAAAAGTGAAAATTCATATCTGTAAGTACTTTATTTTATTTTTAAAATAATTCATTGTGTGGGGGCACTGCAGGGGTTTACGGTACACCACTGATGAACATAAACCTTTGAGAATATCAGGGCTTTGGCAATTTTTTTGCTATAAATTAAGCCCTACCTGACACACCTAGTCTTTAACAAGCTCAGTGTATATTTATCGTAAAGAGAAATGTTTATGAAACATCCCTATTAGAGTTGGCAACTTTTATGGAATATAATTAGCCGTAAATTTTGTAATTAAGCAGTAAATTTTGTAATTAAAAAAAAAAATTCAAAATAGTAACCAGCTCACATGTTAAACTCAGGAATATTGCTATATTTTAATCCCAAAATTATTGTTTACAAAAGTGGTTAATTATATTTCATAAAAGTCGGCAATTTGTTTGTATTCTAAAGTAAGAAATCATTTTGTGAACATTAAATTAATTGATACAAAAATATTTAAATTTTATTGGTGGCTTTAAAGTTTTTGCATGGTAAAATTAAGATGTTTTCATTTTCCATTTAAGTTTAACTGTAATAAGCAGTTATTAAAATTATAATTTTTCTCTACCCCATTAGCCTACTGAAGTTAGCAATAAACATTCTGATGCTAACTTGAAGAAAATATTTTCTTACATTAATAAACATTGAGAAAACTTAAAGTTTTTACATACACTCTAGTTTATTATAGTTCATTAGTTTCCTGTTGATTTCATAGGCAAAATAGTCATTTGTGGTTAGCAAATTCATTTGACATATACTACTTACGGGATTGTTTTATTTCAGGTTTCATGGGTGTGAAATGATTACTAGGTTGTTTTTGATTGAAGGTTCAAATTTCTGGATTCTTTTCAGTTTTGAATTAACATTTATTAACTTTAATTAAATGAAGGTGTGAAAAGTGTGTTTGTCATATTGGACTTAAAGGCAGACCTGTCTAAACAAGCTACACTGAAAGTGAAAATTCTGAGACAAAAAAAGGTTGAGTAGTTGATAGAAAAAAAACTTACTTTTCGGCTTGTATCACCAAAGAGACATTTCCTTCTTTAAGATCAAATATAAGAGGTGTATTCCAATTTTTTGTGCTGGAGAAGAAAATAAATTCATTAAATTACTTAAAAAAAGTGGGAGGGAAAAAGAGCATTTCATTTTAATGTTTTAATTTCAGTATTTGGATTCAGAGACTTATCCAGAAAAAAATATTTTAATACAAAACCTGTAATCAATTTTTTTATAATTAAAGTTTGTTTATAGTAAAAAATCAGCAATGCCAAAATGTTACATATAGAAATAAGCATGATAGAAAATATAAAATTTACAAATATACAAAATCAGCACTCTCTGCAGTACAATAAATGGAAAACATAAGTTTATATGATAAAATAATTATCAGGGGACAAATATCTCTACTTTAGAACAAAAAGGGACTAAATAATAATAAATGGTGCTTTATTTATAAAGCAGCTACAATATAATAATAGTTTTAAACTATAAGGGGTAAAAAAAAAAATAAGTTCCTAGTATCAATCTTCTAAAAATACTAAAACAAGCCACTTTGTTTAATTTATTTTACTTAAGCTAATGTTTACATCACATCCATCACATCAAGTTCATTGAATACTTAATTTAGTCATTTTTTAAAAATATGCACAAAATATGTGTTATACAGTATTGTCTAAATTAATTTGTTTAGATAAAAGCACATTTATTAATAACCTATTATATCTTAAAACACAAAGGCTGCTCGAGGCAGATTCTTGAAGATGCTTTTGATGCAGTTTGGGCAGGTACATACTCTCTCTGACCGATTAGTAACCAGAATAAAACATGTCTTCACACATAGCAGGAGTTTAAAATTTCAGGTGATGCGTTTTTCCAAAATCATAAAAATGGCTGTATTCATTTGGCAGTTTTCTTCTGAAAGAATCAATTTGATGAAGTCGGAAGCTGAATCAATTGAGCACAATCACATTGGCAAAAGTAATGCAATGTAACATATACTAACAATTACTAATTTTGAATTCAAAAAAGAGAAGTGATTTAAAAAGAGCCATTTTTTGCACCAGTATATATTTGCAAACAATGCAGATCTACAGCACATGTATACCAAAATGTAGCTAAGTATGTTTTAAGTGTAAAACAATTTAAATTACGATTATGCAATGCACAGTTATAAATATTTTTAAAAACTATCTTTATTGTGAAGTTTAATTTGTGGCTTAGTTTGTGTATTTGCAACCTGCTGGCAAGATAAAATATTTGGCAGCATTAATTACGCCTTTATAGAAGTTTAAGCAAAGTAAAATAGGGATCATTGTTTTATTGGCAACCTTAATGTAAAATTATGATCAATTATATGAAAGTCGACAAATTATGAAAAAGTTCACGCACTTCATTGGGCAGATCAGTTTATTGTACCTCGCAGAATACAGGACACGTCACTGCTTTCTTCAAATTCGAACAATTTTAACTATTTTCTTGCTAATTAAGCCATTTTATGCCTTCATATTTTGCATTTATAAGTACTTAGAAGTGTGCTAGCTCCTAAAAGGGGCATTTGACTGAGTTTCTATTTGGTACATTCATTAAAGACTACCGGTGTATGACAAGTATTGATTTTGGTGTGTGTAGAACTTATAGTTTTTTTTACAGGGCTGCAAAAATCTTTCTCAAACATTATGGCCTTTAAAGAGAAATGCTTAAAAACAACAGATAGCCAGGGGCAGGCCTAGGGTACTTGCCCCCCCCCCCTGCAAACATAAAAAAGACACCCCTTTTATACTTTTTTCAAGCTTTTAAGTTCGAAATGGCGCCCTTTCGAAGACGGCTCCCCAATGTGACACTTAGCTTGCTTAGTGCGTCGGGCTGCTCCTGCAGATAGAGCAGGAGAGGGGTGGGGAGAGAATAAATTATCAAAAGCTGCCAAGTTTCACAATTTTTGATGATTTATTGCCAAGTATGGTGACAAAAAATAAGCCCTCAAAAACTGAGCCTAGCTTGGCGATATCTATCAAATGTGGCCAGAAACAGGCAAATGCTACAATTTATTTACCTACAATAAAGGAAAAGTATAGTTGGAATATGCTTGGCAAAGATTGTATGTTGCTCTTTGAATGGTTAGATCAAAGAATGTCGTGGCAGTCAAGATCACTCACGAGGATTCACCTGGACATTCTGTGGTTGATGGTTTTACCCAAAATATCATCTTCAACGAAATACTCAATTAGAATTTGTAACTGTATTCGTGCTCATTCATAATTTAATATGTACTCTTCTTTTTTTCTACTCAATAAAGATAATTAAAAACAAATTTTAAAGATTTCAATCATTTCACCACCATCGTACAGTTGCTAAAGTAAGAAATGGTGCAAAACTTTTTGTTTACTTTCTGTCACGTCCGCAGTGCTCTTCGGTTATTCCTGCCCATTTTGTCCATGACCTCAGTGACATTCCTGGTCATTGCCAGTTATTTTTTAAACATTATGGTCAAAAAAGTGGCCATTGAATTTGACGGGTTCCAGCTAGTTTTTATTAATAATAAGGCTGAAAGAAAGCCATTTTGATAAGATTGCGTCATGAGGATTAAGCATTTTTCTAACAAACAAATAAAACACGCATGCATTATCTGGAATGCAAACCAAATCACAAGTTTAGAGTTATAAAGGTCAGTAGTAGTTCAGTCCCCCTTTTCGCTAAAAAAAATTATTCAAACTCCATCAAAAAATCTATTTATTTATACATGCTTTACAAGTGCAGTAGTTTAAAACTTGGTACCTAGTCCATCCACTGATTCTGCAAACTTTATATTAATGAATCAATGTCTATATGTGAAATTATGACATGGAATATTAAGTCAAATGGGCAGCAAAACACAATTGCATACTAAGGAGATGGAAACAGGCCCATATTTACTATCTGGAACATACTAGGCACTAATCATCACTGCATCTCTACTAGACGTAGAGTCAATGAAAATTCAGTTTAGTTTTACTACTACTAACATTTTTTTTTATGACAACCAAACATGACAATGTAATGACAACTTGAACTCATATTTAATTTCTAAACTTATATTTTTAAAATAGAAATGGTATTCTAAGTAAATTGCACTTTTTAAAATTTAACATAGAAACTACTGCAAATGAGCTAGAAGTGTTAACATTACAGTGACACTGAAAACAAATAAGACTGATTTCATGGGTGAAGGAATTTAGCTAAAACAAAAAATGTACTAAAAAGTTTAATATAATTATATTTTCATATAACAATTTTAGATTTGTTGTCGACTGCTATGTAGCAGTCCAGTAAACTTCTCAGGATCCTGGGCAAACATTTGAGTGCCAAAACTAAATTTTCAAAAAGTTGATTTTTGTGCAAATTTTTTGAATGTTTGCCATCAATGGGGACTTGTCAACCTCTGGTTATTTTTTGGTGATTTACCCTTGGCATAATTGTAATCATTTCTCATTTTGATTACTATTAAAACAGTCTTCCATATATTCTTATAATCCTTTGCAGATTGGGTCATTTAACACTGAAAAATATTTCAAGCTGCCTGCTGTAGTAACATATATCTAAGTTGTTATCAAATTATTTCACCATAAAAAAAATAAAAAAAAAAAAATCATTCCCACTGTAAAACTGTATTATCTTATAATTCCTCGTTAAATGTTGAAGATATTGTCATGCAAAGTTCAGTTTTGGAAACTTTTTTTTTTTGTCACAGTTGGTAATAAATTATCAAAAGTAGCTACCCTTGGTGACTTTTGATGCACTGCTGCTGTTTGTAAAGCTTGTCCCAAACTTATACCATAACTTTAAGGACAGAGCAAGCATAGTTAAAAGCTTATAAAAAGGGTGATGTAGGGAGATTACAAACTTTTGGAAGAAAAGAGATAAGAACAAAATGACATGAAGTGGATATGAGTAAGTGGTATTGTAATTTACTGCCCACACCAGTAATGAACTCCGAAATCTACCCCTCTTTTATGTACTTTACTGACATGCTGTGTGTTGTGAGCACTGTTAAGTTTAATTCTGTTTTTGAAGGCAAACAGCCAAAGTGTTTCTTTTGATCAAAGCTGATAAGCATATTTATATCTAAAAAAATATAAAGCATTTGCTAACAGATGAAAAAGAAAGAAAAAATGAGAAAATCCTAGAAAAGCCATCTCTCAAAATTTTGCATGCTAGGCAAGTGTCTAGTGTGCCTAGTGGTAAATCTGGACTTGAGTGGAACTCTCCTGAAATTTTTGTTTGAAATATTTTGAATGTAAAAAATAAGTTGTAGAAACATTTTTTGCTTAGTTAAAAAATACCTTATTAGAAAAAAAAGTCTGGGTGATAGATTTTACACACTGACTTAGTAACCCCAAGTACATTCATACAAAATGTTCAAAAATAATTCTTAAAACAACTCATTTCTTCTATTTAATTTCTGTTTCATAAACAACTTAGCAAGCACTTTTTTTTTGGTTTCTTTTAGAGAACCTAAAATCTCTATTTTTTCCTTTTCTTGCAGTTAGGACAGATTGACTATTCATAGATGGGCAGAGGAGCAGCGTGTAAAAAAAAAAAAAAAAAAAAAGCCTTATACAGTTGTTTGGATTTGGCTTTATTTATGTTTAAAATAAAGTCCCCAGCTCCTTGATATCATTCCCCATCCTTTTTTAGAGCAAGATCCCAGGGCGATCAGACAAGAGAGTTTTTGTAATGGATGAAACCTTAGGTTCTTAGTAGTGTCTCATGTACTTAAAATACCTGTGTGTTTGTGGAGCTTACCTTGTGACACCTGGGCAGGTACCAGGTGAGAAAGGTAACTAAAAATTAGAGTTATTTGACGTAAATTTTAATGTCTGATATTTATATATATTTTGTAGAATATTATTCTGAACTAGTATCATGAAGTCTCAGACACTTTTCATGGACCAGAACTTTTGTCAGACGCTTTAAAGCTCCACAAAAAATAAATGAACTTTATTTATTTTTTAATGTCTGACTTTTATGTATGTTATTAAAGTAACTACTACAAAGTTATATTTCATCAGTCAGGCAAATTTGAATGACCAAACATCCCCTAAATACAAATATTATTCAACCGGGAGTGCGAACGCGAGAGCACTATGCGCATGCGTCTCAGAGTAAAAAATTCAAATGTATTAAAAATACTTACTACTTTCAATCCAAAATTTTTGCATCCTTACTTCAATAAAGTGATCTTTAATGTTAAGTTAATAATTAATAAATATTAAAGTAAATTTATTTATTGCATGTATTTGAAATAATGAATGGATTAGGAGCTATTTTGTTTTATAAGGCATTATTTTTATTTTATTGTAAAAAAGATACCAGCTAGAATAATTTTAAGGAAGAATATATAATTATGATTAATTACAGCAAGTATTTGTTTATTTTTTAAACATCGTAATCATCGACAAAATCATTAGCAATGCTAATGATTTTGTCGATGATGCAATGATAGTCGTTTTAGTTTATGTCTTTTTGCCTGTTGGTCACAATATATACATGTCTGGACTTTGTCAGTTGTCATATCACGTTCAAATGAATTATTATGAGTAAAGGAATTACTATCACACTCAAAAGTCGCACAAGGTTCCTCGGAAATATGTGACACCGGCTCAACTGATTCAGATTCAACACTAGGTTCAACTCTTGGCTCAGGTATTACATTAGGTTCAGACATAGTAAACTGGACTTGAGTTTGATACTACATCTGAATCTAAAGATGTAGAATTATTTGTTTGATTTGAGGTAGATTGTACGCATGGATCATTATTAATACTAAGGTTACTTGGTAGCCTTCATGTCGATGCTAATGATGTTTTCTCAGAATCACTCTATAATTTTTTTTTTTTTTTTTTTTTTTAAGCACTTTTTGGATATTCTGGAGTGGCAGAATAATATTTTTTTGGTAAAGCAGTGAAATTTTTATAGCCCTCTCGATGGTAACCATTGTCATAGAAATCCTCTGGTAATTTTAAGTCTTTGAATTTTACGTTAGGGATTACTTGCTGTTTTAAAACTTGTTTACATTTTTTAAGTGTTTCATTGGTAAATCATATTAATTTGTCCTGAGATTGTTTGCAAAATATACACGTCAATTTATCTTCTTCCATGGTTTTCACTATCACAAATAATTTAATATCAGTAACAAATTACACAATATAAACATGTGCAAACACAACAGAAACAACAAAACATGTGCTGTTACAGACCCAAACTGCACTGTATACTCTAAGTGGCGCGTAATAGGCACATACACACACTCAGTAGAGTGGAGCAGATGGTAAGTTTAAGAAGGGGAACCTAGTTGCTATGAACGTCTCACTCACTCTTAAATGCATGCATAGTGCTCTCGCATTCGCACTCCCGGTTGAATAATATTTGTATTTAGGGGATGTTTGGTCATTCAAATTTGTCTGACTGATCAAAAATATAACTTTGTAGTACTTACTTTAATAACATACATAAAAGTCAGACATTAAAAAATAAATAAAGTTCATTTATTTTTTGTGGAGCTTTAAAGCGTCTGACAAAAGTTCTGGTCCATGAAAAGTGTCTGAGACTTCATGATACTAGTTCAGAATAATATTCTACAAAATATATATAAATATCAGCCATTAAAATTTATGTCAAATAACTCTAATTTTTAGTTACCTTTCTCACCTGCTACCTGCCCAGGTGTCACAAGGTAAGCTCCACAAACACACAGGTATTTTAAGTACATGAGACACTACTAAGAACCTAAGGTTTCATCCATTACAAAAACTCTCTTGTCTGATCGCCCTGGGATCTTGGTCTATTATATATATATAAAAAAATCCAAATTTGAAGATTATTTGAAAAATGAAGATAACTTGATTTTTTTCAATGCTCCTATATGACCAAACTTGCTTTCAAGTTTACATTTTAATTTAATTAATGATGTTAATGATGGTGGAAGGAAATATTTTAAATTAAATTTTCTGGAGAATAATGTCCATTCTTTTATAAGTATTTGCTGTATTTCATTGTCTAAAAGCAAGAGAAATATCATTTCTAATCTGAATGATTGTACAAACACGGGCTTAATGAAAACATTAAACAACTGCATGGTGCCCAGAAATTAACCAAAATTTGAATTATTTAGTAAAGGTTTGAGACGAGATAAAAGAAAAATATTTACTCCTCGTATAAGTACACTTATTCTGATTTAATACACAAGAGTTTCAAAGTGCTTCCCATTACTTGTAACAATATGGCGAAGACTAAGATAAAAGTTGTCCAAAACTAAATGAATAGTTTGCAGTCTGCTGGCCAAAATTTCACTTTAAATGGCAGAAATTTCAACAGAAAATGAAAATCATCTGTTCGATGGTAAATTTCGGCATTTTACTACTGCAAACTACTTGCAAAGAGGTGAACTTTACTGAAAACTGCTTTAACTTTGTGTCCGTTTAGTGCTGGCTCACAGCACAAAATGAAAACTCATATTAATTCAAACTCATTTCGTAAACTGTAAACCGGTTGGTGTTGTGTTGACAAATGTTACATCAGTATGATGTCCCAATAAACAATTACTGCAATTTCAAATTTTCAGTTAATTACTGGACACACTGTACTTTGACGCATCATAAAAGCACACTTACGAATAAATATAGCATTGACTCGAAGTAACAACGATAAGATGATTATACTCAAATGACACTTTAATTATGTTGTCTCGGAAATCCAGATTTTCCATCAAATCACTGCTTACATTTTGTACAGTTATGGTTTTTCTTCCTCTAACTGTAGCTTCAAAGTGTTTCCACTCCAGTCTCCTATGATTTATTAATAAAAAGTAAACTAATAAAATATACGTTTTTTTAATATCACATGGAATACACATAAAATATTGCAGCTAATAAGTATTGCACCTATAATTATCAACAAAAAGAAATTTTACACATTGTTAGTGCTTATTATACAGTGAAAGACAATTTAGATCATTCTTATATTCAATTAATTTCTATTAAACTGCACCTGTGGTTTTATTATTATTTTTTTAAATAAATAACTCAAAGTATACAAAGATTTTAAAATTAGATTTTTTTCTACCCTTCAATAAATAAATGTAATTGCAACACAGTACAACTGAATTAAGCAATTAAGTTAAACATGATTATTTGATACCTTGTACATATAGATAAAGAGTAACATAACAGATGAGAAAAGATATAATTACAATAACTATTACTATACCTTTAAACGCAAGTTATTTAGAAAAAATTATGAATCATTTTGTCAATGCTCTCCCACACCCACCCCCCCTCTCAGTCACTAGATACCTTTTAGTGTATGTGTGAGTTTTGCACAGCTAAAAACTAAATATATAATCATCACAGCATAGTTCATTATTAATCTATAATAATAAAAATGAATGCTAGTGAATCTGTATGTGTAATCTCCAGACAAATTTACAGTATGCAGAGCTTTAAAAATTTGTACATATAAGCCGATGACTTCAGTAATGTGCACCTGAGGCTCAGAATTTTGACATTTTAATTACTTTTTTAATTATTAATTAAAAAACATATTTAGGTTGCTATGCTTGGCGAGTTTTGCCTGCTTAAAATGATTTATACATTTGAAGGATGAGGGTCAGTTGCACCCGCAACAACAGCTATCAATCAAATGGAAGAGTGGGTTCTACTAGAATCCTTATCTTGCTCCCCCCTCGAAAATATGCTACCGCAGGCCCTTTGCGAGACCCGAAAAAACATCACTGGGTCCGGCCATGGCTGTAGGGGGGTCCTTGAAAATATGCTAATGCTGAATCTTTTGCGAGACCCAAAAATACATCACTGGGTCGGTGTAGCAACGATTCTTTCTCTTCCTTGGACATAATAAAAAAAATAAAATAAAAATATAAACAAGTAAATCATGCTGAAGTGAATGATGTAAGCAAGTATTTTTTTGCAAGCATTTTGTTGGCATAACATTTTTCCTTTTTTTGTTGCTAACGACGATTTGTGTATTCATTTAAAAAAATAAAACTTCATAACAAAATTTTTCTTTCGCGTTCGTGTCCTCCGCTTGTCGTTTGTGCATTTTGGAATGTTTTCTTGTGTGCCCTAGGGAACAGTTAGAATTAAAGAACATCAAAATGGAGCATAGACTTAACCCCTATAAATACAGATAAGATATATAACTATTTTTTGTTTTTTAACTTTTTTCTGTCTGATGAAAGCTATAGTATAAAGCATTTAAATATGTCTGATTAAGTACAATTACAGAATATAAATATCCATTTTTTTTTAAAAATCATCCAGTATGCTAATCTGAATTTTATGGCATCTGTGTGTAGGTGTGGCATATTTAAGATATTTTAAAAATAAATTTGTGATTGTGTAATACCATACAGTTTTACCTGACAATTTTTAGTTTGTTCTTTTTTTCTTCTGAAAGCCTATGTGATCACGACCACACCGCCATCACTGATAGTCGAGCCATCACTGTAGGGGGCACCTCAAAAATATGCTACCGCCGGCCCTTTGCGAGACCGCAGGGTTCTATGATTGTCCCCTCCCCTTCATCTCACAGGTGCAGCTCGTCCATTGATTAAATTCATCAGCTGTGAAACTCGCCTTTTTCTCCCTTCGTCTGGTGCAACTAACCCATTCCCTTTTGAACTAACAGATATGCTATTACTTCAATGAAGAATTGAGTGCATTTGAAAAACATAAAATGCCAAGGGAATTACATCAGTTTTATGTCAAATTACAAAGCATCTATAATAAAAATGAATGTTTGTAAATCTGTCTGTCTGTATGTGTGCGGTCTCCAGACAAACCTACTGCACGCAGAACTCTGAAAATTTGAATATATAAGCCCATGAGTCCGATAATGTGCACCTGAGAATCAGAATTTTAAAATTTTAATTACTTTTTGAATTATTAATTAAAAACCGTTTTCAGGATGCCATGCTCGGCGAGTTTCGCCAGCATGATACTGTGAAACAAAATCGCATGCATTGGAAAACATGAAATGGCACGGAAATTTAGTCAGTTTTGCGCCAATCTATATCAATAAAAATGAATGTCTGAAAATCTGCATGCGTGCGATGTCCAGAAAAAACTACTGGACGCAGAACTCTGAAAATTCGAACATATGAGCCCATTCCTTCGGTAATGTACACCTGAGGCTCAGAATTTTGAAATTTTAATTACTTTTTAAATTAGTAATTAAAAACCGATTTTAGATCGTCATGTTTGGCGAACTTTGGCCTCATGAAAAGATTTATGCTTGAAGTGAGTGGTAACCGCAAAAGTAAAAAACAGTTTTTTACGTTGCCATGCTTGGCAAGTTTCGCCCGAATGCTACTATAAAACAAATCGTTTGCATTTGAGAAGCATGAAATGGCACGAAAATTTCATCAGGTTTACGCCAAATCTATCTATCTCTATAATAATAAAAATGAATGTTTGTAAATCTGTCTGTGTGCGGTCTCCAGACAAATCTACTGCACACAGAACTCTGAAAATTTGAATATATAAGCCCATGAATGCCGATAATGTGCACCTGAGAATAAGAATTTTAAAATTTTAATTACTTTTTTTAATTATTAATTAAAAACCGTTCTAAAACGGAAATTTTCTTACCCTGTGTTACGAATTTTGGGAGCAACCCGCTGTTCTGGGGTTTAAAATAGTTTAAAATTCGTATTCTATGCGTTAAATAGTTAAATTTTGCTTTTTGTTGCATTGATATGTAATGTTCTGGAAATCTCTGGTTCTATGGGTCGTAGGTCTTCGAAAACCTAATTTTGGGGACTTATTTTTAGTGCCAAATTTGGCAATATTTCTTTATTTGGCACGTTTTTCCTAATGGGGCCTTTTCATGAAATTTTTTTATGGTATTTAATACGTTTAATGACCTAACATTTCCTAATTTTCAGAAATTTAAATCAAAAATTGCGGATTTTACATGATAATTTGTTTAATTGGATGAAATATTTAATAACTCCAGCAATTTTAATGCAAATTACACAATATTTCTGGGAGAAATATGTGACGGCCATGGCAGTGAGTTGTCTTTAATGGTGCGTTTGTAAGTAGGTACCAGTAACTCGGGAACTATAACTTGCACATTCTGTAAGATAATTGTGACCTAGAGTACTAATCTGTGAGTTGCAGTTTACATGTCAAATTTTGTAAATCGCATAATTTAAGGGGTTTACGGGCAACGCCATGCGGGTTTGCTAGTAAGCAATATAATTGTCCAAATGTGTTTCTCATAATGTTCATAAGTTTTCAAATTTCATATAAGATCACTTGAATAACTGAAGTTTAAAATTTCAGATGAAGCATTTTTTCAAAAAGAGATAAATACAGTAGACCTCCCCATAACACAGTAGATACATTCCGTGTTATATAAATCCATATTGTACAAGTCTTGAGCTATTCTCCACCTGGAGTTCAAATTGCACTGTATAATCACTGCAAAACGTATTTGCACACCTTAGAAGCATAATGATGTTTGATGTTGCCATTCAAAAGTTTTATTAATTACAGGAGCTAAAGCATAATAAAATCAGAACATCTGTCTCATTTTACCGTGCTATACGAGTTTCTTTTAATGTGTTATAGGAACCCAACTACAATTTTTTTGCCATGTTCTACGAATCCGTGTTATATGGACCCATGTTATAGGGAGGTTTACTGTAGTTATATTGATTTGGTGGTTTTCTTCTGGAAGTATCATGAATTTGATTGTGTTGGATGATGCATCAGTTTTGGTACAGCTCGAATATTTGCCACCTTGATAAAATGAAATATTTCACTATACTAAATAAATCAATCTGCTATAGATTAGGCATGGGAATGAGAATTGTTTTAAATCCAAACTCAATAGGAAATACTTATCACTAATGTGCATCCGCAAATGGCCAAATAATCACAGATAATTAAA
Source organism: Cheiracanthium punctorium (assembly GCA_038373885.1). NCBI lineage: Eukaryota > Metazoa > Arthropoda > Arachnida > Araneae > Cheiracanthiidae > Cheiracanthium > Cheiracanthium punctorium. The sequence goes on from JAWZYV010012606.1 coordinate 92,492, forward strand.
AGCCGAAGATATCAAATGAAAACGAAAAATACATCAACAAGGATATGTACCATGCAGGAGACTGATATTGTGTGATTATGTGCAAAGCAAAAGCACTTGCAAAGAATTCAAAATACAAGGTGAAATTAATTGTATTTTCCATGACATTTGCTGAATCTTTCTGGACAAATTCTGATGTGCTTAAAATGCAGCCCTAGAGATAATTTCTGTTTATTCCATATTTATGTATTTTTATACATTTCACAAGACCGAAAACTCTAGCAATGACTTCAGTTTTCATTTGAATGTTCAATCTGATAACTTAAGAAAGAGCAATAAATTTTATTGTTACACTTGCACTTATGTTAAAGTCAGATTGATATATATGAAATTAGTTATTAATTAAATAAAAGTCGAAGGAGGGGGGATAATCAACTACAGTTTTTTTATATGAAGAGTTTGAAATTGCATTAAGAGCTTTTAATCATCTCAGAATTGGTAGATGGCTGAAACATGAACCTTCTGAGTTCTGGCCTATCGCACGACAATCAATCAAACAGAGTTTTGTGCAGTTTTCTCCAGATGTAACATGAAAACGCATCATCTGCTTAAAAAGTCCTCTGATCATGGATGCTCCCCCCCCCCCCCCCCCCATTTCCTGTTAGGCAGATAATTGTTGTGTAGCTTTGACTTAACCGAAACTATTCCATCTAGTGTTGTATTCTTGACATCATGAGCCAAATAATTTTGAATTTTTTTAATTTTCAGATCATTAGAATTGATTTGAATTGCATGAGTACGAAAAATATCAATTTCCTACCATCTGAAGAATCTTTTTTGGAATTTTATCTGATTTATAAAATATATACAGGGTGTCCAGCCTTAATGTGACCCAATAGCTAATTTCCGAACCGTTCGATTTAGATATGCACTTCCAATTTGAAAAATGTTTTTAAAAAGGTAAAGAATGTTTTTACGTGCTTTTCGAACCAAAAAACCCATTTAGAAAAAAAATTACAAAAATTACATTTTTATACGGTCCCCAGGTCCTATCATTTATATTTAGGAAAAGATGCAGTACACAAAAGCAAAGTAAACACAAAAAGTTTCATTTATTACGATAAAAACTGGCCAAGTTATAGAGCTTTGAAAATCATACATTTCATCCATTTTCTCGGCCAATTTCAAGAAGCTAGTAAGGGACCGTCTCCAAAGTGAAATTAATTGGAACTCTGCCAGGAAACATTCGCTCTTGCATGTCACTCTTATGTAAATCGTTTTTAAATTTAAAAGTACACACATTACGTTAATATTACAATAACTGAGTACTTAAGAAACAAAATTTATTCTGTGTACGTGTAAAACATAGATAAAATAAAATATTTTGGACGAAGAAAACTTTTCAAAAACAGTTCGAAAAACTTAGACTTATTTGCCTGCGGCTTCAGACTGATTTGCTGCGGTACTGATCATGGCAAACGTTAAAAATCTGTTGTGTAGTCGCTTGCAATTGCATACAGTCGTATTCTAATATTACGAATTCTAGTATAGGAGAACGAGATGTATACAAATGAAGAATACTGCGAAATGGTACTGTTGTATGGGCAGTGTAATCGAAATAAGAGAGAGGCGGCAAGACTTTATGCCATTAAATTTCCCAGTCGAAGACATCTATCTTATTGTACAATTGCCCGTGCTGTTCAATGCTTGTATAGAACTGGGAGTTGTCATAGACGTATTCCCTTGTCTCGTGCCACACCTTCAAGCTTGCGGATACCCGCTGAGGATGTTGTAGGATATGCCCTGGCTCATCTTGAAAGTAGTGTCCAGGATATTAGCAAGGCTTGTTCCTACTCAAAAACGACGGTGTAGAACATGTTACATATGTACGGTGCATTTCCTTATCGTCCAGTCCTGGCGCAGGAGCTAATGCCTGGAGACCAGTTGTATACATCTCGTTCTCCCATACTAGAATTCGTAATATTAGAATACGGCTGTATGCAATTGCAAGCGACTACACAACAGATTTTTAACGTTCGTCATGATCAGTATCGCAGCAAATCAGTCTGAAGCCGCAGGCAAATAAGTCTATTTTTTTGGAACTGCTTTTGAAAAGTTTTCTTCGTCCAAAATATTTTATTTTATCTATGTTTTACACGTACACAGAATAAATTTTGTTTCTTAAGTACTCAATTATTGTAATATTAACGTAATGTATGTACTTTTAAATTTAAAAACGATTTACATAAGAGTGACGTGCAAGAGCGAAAGTTTCCTGGCAGAGTTCCAATTAATTTCACTTTGGAGACGGTCCCTTACTAGCTTCTTGAAATTGGCCGAGAAAATGGATGAAATGTATGATTTTCCATAACTTGGTCAGTTTTTATCGTAATAAAATGAAACTTTTTGTGTTTACTTTGTTTTTGTGTACTGCATCTTTTCCTAAATATAAGTGATAGGACCTGGGGACCGAATAAAAATTTAATTTTTGTAATTTTTTTCTAAATGGGTTTTTTGGTTCGAAAAGCACGTAAAAACATTCTTTACCCTTTTTAAAACATTTTTTAAATTGGAAGTGCATATCTAAATCGAACGGTTCGGAAATTAGCTATTGGGTCACATTAAGGCTGGACACCCTGTATAGTATTTTAATCAGCGTACTTTTAAAAAGGTAATGTTTTAATTCTTTCATATTCATGAGTGTGTATTTTTATTTTCGAATCTTCAGAACTTCAAAAATTACATCAGTTTTTGTTTGATTGTCACATTTAGCAATGAAGTTTTGGGAGAAAACTGCCCAAAACTCCTTTTGATCGACATTCATGCAATAAGCCAGAACTCACGAAGCTCATTCTTCAGCCATCTACTAATTCATATGTTGCAACATGATGATACAAAAGTTAGCTCCTAATGCAATTTAAAACTATTTGCATAAAACTGCAGTTGCTTACTAGATTCAACAAGAATGGATACTGTTTCTATGATAACTAAATTTGAGTTGTTGATGATCTTATGTTAAAATTGGCTATGGAATTAACTACTCTTTGACATTGTTTTTATGTAAGGCGTTTAAAGTGAATTAGTAAGTTAAAGGATAAGGAGAAGAAAAAAATAAATAACATCATGATCCAGATTGTTTTGCAGACATGAAATATGGAACAAGAGGCAAAGATGTAAATTATTTACGAGACAAACAGATAAATATTTCTTTCTTTTTTCATTGGCATTAGTTTTAACAATTTCCATTCCTGTGAGAAGAATGGGTACTTCAGCGAGTCACATCTAAAATATATATTAAAATTTTAAGTAGAATCTTACATAAAAATTAAATATTAACCTTTCTACTACATGAGCAAATATTACATGGCCATTTCCACAACCTCCAGCAACTTGAGTGCCATCTGATGACCATTCTAGGCAAAATATACTTTGTGTTTCTGGTTTATCTAAACTGTGTGACCACTGAAAAAGAAAATGGTTTTAATATGAAATGTGAAAGATCTTTTATACTGCAGAAGGAAGTGATACTTTGTTTCTTGATGGACAATCAAAACAGACATGGACACCAACAGGATTTTTTGCAAGGGTGGGCAAAATGTCAGAGTAAGAAGCTTGTGTGCATACAGATGTGTTATAGTACTCGTGTATATATATAGTTGAGCCTGCTAATGGAATATCGGTTAAAAGAATATCCCGCTTAATGGCATAAATTTTCAATGTGGTCACGTCTAATGGTATTTCCCGCTTATCAGAATAATCTTTTTGTGACAGATTGGCTATTCCATTATGTGGACTCAACTACATGAAATACCACAGACATAAGCCGGGAGAGTCTGCATCCCTCTTCCTTTCCTTCAAAATTTGGAACTGTAATAACAAAATGATAAAAGAAAAAGCACTCAACAGAAAAATGACTTTTAAAAGATGAAATAATTAAAACTTTGTAAATAAAATATAAAAATGCCCTTATCACCAGAACACATGTTTTGTGTACAAAATATTCACTCTTCTTCAGCTTCGAAAAGGAGTTCACACACCACAACAGCAGTAGAGGGAGAACTCAAAAAATAAACGGAAGCAAAATGTACAGAGAGTTTTGTAAAATAACACATAAAAATGTAGTAACTGAAGATGCATTTATGGATGTATTATTTTACAAAGATTTGATATCGACGTGTGTACATTTTTATTTGTGTTATTTTATAAAGTTTAATTATTGCAACATCTTTTCAGCTTGCTTTTGCCTCTGTTTATTTTTCCAGTCCTCCTTCTACTGCTGTTGTGATGTGTGAGCTTAATTTTCCAGCTGAAGAGTGGTGAACTTTACAACCCAAAGTACGTGTACTGAAGATAAGTACATTTTTATATGCAGGGATCGGTGTAAACGAAATTTGGGTATGTTTAACAGCCCTCTTACAAAATTACCAATTAAAAGGTCCCTTCACAACATTATAATCGATTAAAATGGCTCCCTCACTAAAAAATACTGTCGATTAAAACGACCCTTCATTGGCATTCTACCATAGACTTTAATTAAATTTGTAAATCATTTTAACGAGAAACGTGACTTTTAGAAAAATTGGTTTGAAAATTCACAAAAATACATCTTGAAATTCACAAAAATAGATATTGAAATTCACAAAAATAAACAGTTTTCAGAAAAATGGAACAATTGAAAAATTGTTGGATCGACCCCTGTATGCATTATTTTACAAAGTTTTAATTATTTCAAAATGATATTAATCAAATCTTCTTTTTATGAAATCCTCCCTTTTCAAATTTATATACAACCAGCCGCCTCCGGCGACCAGTTGGTTCGCCATCTAAATAAATCTTGTGTTTCTCACCGGCTTCCTTGACACTAAAATATCTCAGATTCTGAATGCAATTTAAAATTAAGATGGTTACAAACAGGTGCGGCCCTAGGGTAAGTGGCACCCCCTGCTAACGTAAAAAAGACGCCCCTTTTATGTTCTACTTAGTTTTTGAGTTCGACATGACCCCCCTTCGAAGCCGGCACCCTGATGCGATGATTACCTTGCTTACCGTGTCGGGTCGCCTCTGGTTACAAAAATAAGATGGTTTAATGATAAAAATCTACAAAAAGGTACAACTTATTTTTGTCCTATATTAATTATAAAGAGCTTCTACATATATCGGCCGTTATCAAAAAAAGGAAAGGAAAAAAAAAAAAAAAAGTAAGAAAATCTGAAACACTTTCAGATTTTCAATAAGCACTAAAGTGCTATATGCTCATTTGTATTCTTTTTTTCTTTTCTCTCTATTCTAAAAAAAAGTAAAGGCCGCTGTCGCCGCCGCTGTCAAAAGCTTGTCAGCGTATCTCCTCCTAAACCGTGGGGATTTGAGTTTCAGGTGCCCACAGATTCGAAAAATTCCGAGGAACCTGCTAAGCTGATTTAAATTTCGAAAATCGAATTATTTTAGAAGATATTAATAAAAAACTGAAAAAATAAACCGAATGGTTGCCAGATTTTGCATAAAATCATTCATTCCTTTGCAACAAAGCGTTTCCAAGTATCTAGAATAGCATGAAATTTACAAACATGAGTTAGTATTTACAAACATGAGTTTACAAACCCATTTTACGCCAAAATAAAAACAATATGAAATAAGTAACTTAAAATGTGTTACACAAAGTTGACAATTTTCAAATAGTAAGTTCGCTTAGACAACAGGAGTTTAGAATTAGCGATTATTCGTTTTTCCAAAACAGAATAACTAATATCTTGAAAATGAAAAATAATTAAAATGCAGATTATTTTAAAGCCGGTTCTTGTCCAGCTGGATTATTTGCTACCAGTAGAAATATTTGGGAGCATTAACTATGCCATTATAGCCGTTATAGTACACTTTGGATATTTGCTAGCGCGACGAGATGGTATAATTCGTGGTGCTAAGTACGCCAATCTGCAAACGATTATGTAAATGAAAATATGGATTACGGTTTTCCGGTAACCTTACATGAACAGTAATTATAGGTTGTGAGCATGTGTAAATCGCCAAATAATGAAAAGTCACCATTGGTGGCAAGCTATCCTATCTGTTCCGTAGCTTTTATTAACTTTACATGTATGCAAGTCGCCAAATAATGAAAAATCGCAATGGGTGGCAAATTTGAAGGGTGTCCAATAGGCTTTACATTATTAAAAATATAGCTGAAACAGATGTTCTGATTTTATTATGCTTTAGCTCCTAATTAATATAACTTTTGAATGGCAACATTGAAAATCATTGTGTTTCTGAAAAGTGCAAATAATTTTTCCAGCGATTATAAGCGGAGTCCGCACTCCAGGTGTAGTACAGCTCAGGACCCGTACAACACGGATTCCCATAACAAAATATCTTCCGTGTTATGAGGGGGAGGGGGTCTACTGTAGTGTGAAGTTTAAATTTTTATGTACCAATGAACATGCAAGAACCAAGCAATGCGTAGCTCAGTAACATTCTATCTGATCCAATCTTCGGGTTTTGTCTGTTGAAATTATGTCTTTTTTATGAATAAGCCTGATTAGGGGCCGAATGCCTCATACGAAAAGCGAGCGTAGCGAGTCTGGAGGCCTTGGCCCCTAGTCTTGATAAAAGATAGTTTTTTTGTATATTATAGGAACAGCATTTTTTTCGTGCAATAAAAAGTAGCCTATTTTTTAAATCCAGGACTTTAACTGTCTTTATTCCAAATTTCATGCAAATCTGTCAAACCTTTTCAGTATGAAAGAATAACAAACATATATACAAACATTGAACTTTATAATATTAGTAGGATTTTAATATATGCGTATATTATGTATTAGATTTTTTCAAATGAACCTTACACAAATAATAACTGATTAGCACGAAATGGCTTTAGCAGGGTCCAACAGTAATACGAGAATAAAGGTGTAAAAATTCTTCTATGCTTTAACTTTGCCAAAGATCATCGTGAGCAATATTCATCATAGCAAAGTATTCCTCATAGAACCTGTAGCTAACACTCTGCAGTCTGTTGACATCTATTTGCTTTCTGTTAGAGACAAGGGCAGATTAAAGGGGGGGGGACAGCGGAAGGGGTGACCCCCCCCCTCCCGTCAAACTTGCGATAATCCGCCACTGGTTAGAGAGCATATCCCAGACAGCACATAAGCTTAAATCAAGCTTTACATTTCTTTGAATTTGACGTATTAATACAAGCTTGACAGTTCAATTCATTTTAAGCTTGCAGCAAGCTTGGAGAAGTCATTTGAACTGTCAAGCTTGATTACAACTTGATTTGGAAAGCCACATCCACATAACAAATAATTTATCATTTAATTTTGATTCATCCCATGGAAAAATAAAAGAAACAGATCAACACATCGGCCAAATCAATAGTGGAAGATCGAGCGTTGCTTTATGATGGCACCCTCTATGGGCGACTTAGGGCACTAATCTTCAGTTGTTTGCTGTGTACTGCCAGGATTTAAATTTCGCTTTGTTCCTGTCACTCCTATAAATTGGCTTGGACCTTTTTTTTTTTTTGGTGGATTTATTTTTTCTTTTACCATTCTCGGATTTTTCTCAATCTCCTGTTTTGGAGGGTCACTCTTTCTTTATCATTTTCGATCAACGCCCTATTTTTTTAAAACATTTTTATGGTCTTAACTGAGCATCCCGCTCAATGAAGTCCGTGTTTATTACATGGGGGGAGAGCGGGTCAGTTTTCCTTTCCTCTTCTCCTTTTTATTTTTTGCAGCTTCGCTGCATTTTTATTTTTTTTTCGATCTGCCACGATTTAACATCTGTAGGCATTGTCCGACTTTACGAACTGTTTCTAATTTCTCCTTTTGGAGTTTTTTATTTCATTTTTCAAAAGACACTCTTTAATGACACGCTGGGGATAAGTGCATGTGCACAGGCGCCCCATGAAAACCCCACTTCGGTTCGGTTCGCCAGAAAATGGCGTGATAACCCTAACAGTCACTTCAAACTTAAGTCATATCAGCACAACTCAGGTTGGCCGAGTGGTTATGACGCTGGCTTCCCAACCCATAGATACCGTGTTCGATCCTAGCAGCGGACACTTGATGATAACAGATTAAGATAACTTGAAATTTCAGCGTGGAGGGAAAATGCGTGGAAAAATAAAATATGTGGGACAAGTTCGCCGACGGGCGCCCCGTGTATTTAGGAAATTTTTTAAGCTTGAAATTAAGCTTGCTATGTCAAGCTTAATGCAAGCTGGGCAAATGTAAACTAGAACACTTGATTCAAGCTTGCATTAAGCGTACATGCTTGAAATTTTCAAGCTTAATTCAAGTTTATTGACTTGATAAATCAAGCTTGCTGCAAGTTTGATGCAATTTTGCTGTGCTGTCTGGGATTGATAACTTAAAAAAATATTCATATCTAATGACAGTAGTTCTGAAAGCACATTCAAAATTATTCCGGCAAAAAACTCCGCTTAGTTCAGGGTTCGTAGCTTAAAAATTCAGAGTAGACGGAAAGTTCTAATAAACGTCCACTTGACAGGACGAAACACAAATTTTATTAAAAAGTCAAAGAGCAATCTGCTATGTACAAATCAAAGAAATAAATAAGCAATAACGTGCTTTATAACAACCTGCTGTATTTCACACAAAATAGAAATTGTTCCACAGGCTAAAATTCAGCAGAAATTCTTGAGGAAAATTATCAGCTGTTCCTCAGAATTCAACAATGAAGAAAGCACAAACATCTTTTAAAAATAAGCATCTCAAAACAAGTAATAGATCACTTAGAAAAGCATGCAATACAGAGCCTTATGCTCTCAGCATAATCAGCGTCTGCTTGCAACAGCTGACTGGAATGGTCTAAACTCTGGAGCGACCTTGCTCTTTTATACTTTATGCCAACGTTGCATGAACATTCCAGAGATTCCATCTCTAGAGAAACCTTAATCAATTGTTAACTTTGATTGTGTAATAGAAATGCAATTGAGTAATGCTAGGCTATTGCATAACACTAATGCAGGGAAGCAAGCATTACAGGCCCCGTTAATAAAAACGTGCCTAATGTCGCAACGTCTAGAAAGCAAAAAATCGACAAATCGCAAAATCGCCAAATCTGGTGCCAAAAATTAGTTTTTAAAACTGAAGTCAACTAAGCGATAGTTCCAATATTTCTTGATAATTCAGAAAACCCTATGTTAAACAATGGAGACACCCAAAACTCTCAATTTCGCCTTCTAGCTAATCGATTTTCATGCAACAAAAATCAAATTTTAATTATTTGATGTGTAGGATACGAATTTTAGACTATAATTTAATCCCCCAAAGAGCGGGTCACCCAAAAACTCGTCACATAGCTTTACATCTGTTAAAGAAATAGCAGAATTTCATGATATTGAACTGAGGTATCTTCATACAGTTAGTCACCAAGTTTGCAGATCCAATTCAGAAGTTAAAACAGCAGAGACAGAAAAGTAATTATTTATATGGATTCATAGCATCTTTTGGAAAAAGGTTCTACAAACAACAAATTTCTCTATAACCTGTTTACACTTCACCCAACAATGATAAAAAAATCGGTGTAAAAGATTTTATTAAGAAAATGAAGCATGTCGAAAGTTTCTATGGAGACTGCTGACAAAATATTTTGTGAAGCCAAAGCATAGTACGAACTGTTGCAAATTTCTACTCCAATAATAACAAAATTTGACATAAAAACACTTGGTCGATTTCTGAAACCATCATAAGTTAGTCTGTGTTTAAAGGCTTGCAAACAGCTCTAACAATTGCAGGTTTTACCTGCACTTCCACAGTAGAAAGATCTTTCAGTACCTTATGCAGAGTTAAGTCCTGGATAAGATCAACAATGACTGATCAGAGATTATCAGGACTTTGCATGCTAAGTGCCAATTGAGAAAAAATGAATGGTGATTTGGGACACTTCATACAAAAGGTTTTGGACGAGTACATAGCACACTGCAACCACGTAGACTATAATTTTTATACCGTTAGTTATATTTTTATTTTTTAAATTTATTTTCCAAAGATATTCTTCAAAAAGTTGTCTTAAGATTAACAATTTTGTACATTTTTCCTCTATGACATATTTAAGTAAAATTAATGGCTCGCTGGTTTGCTTTGCATCAAATTAAAAAAAATTACCGGATTTCAGATTTTTTATGTATTTATTTATAATGTTGTGAGATTACCTTATGTAAGGATGGGCATTTGCCCACCCTTACCCCTAGTTGGCAGCGCCCATGAAAACAGAGAGCTTGCTTTGACAGATTTATAGATTTCTTGGGATGGCACATCAGGCCCGGATACACCCACTGGGAATCCGGGAATTTTCTCGATGAGCCAGCCACTTTAATATATATTGTATTTATATATACACTTATGTATGATGTGTATGTGTGTTAGAAGAAAATGTAAGTAGGCCGCTGTTGGCATGAATTTCCCGGGCCAACGGGATGGGTTGTATCTGTCCTTGGGCATCATCTACAATTTTGATCACAATGAAATGAAGATACACACAAAATCTAGGTCTGGTGTTAATATGCTATGCTTCTTTTAAATAAAGTTCAATAAATCTACACAGGGAGTAAGTATGTAAACAATATACGGGCAAAAATCTCCTTTTCACTTGGATGCTATAGTCTGCCAATTAGTCTTCTGGCCTAACCATTTTTAAAATAATTCCTTATTTGTAAGTCTAAAACGCAAAGCCATAGAGATCTTAACACAAGAAGGCACCGTCAACAACATGACTCACGCACAAACTGGCAAAGACTGGAGTGACGTGCTGCAAAAAAGGAAGTGGTTTTTGCCAGTCCTGAAGATGACTGCTGGCTAAGCAGCTGAAAGCGCTTGACTATAAACACTAGGTGTGTTGCATTTTTAACGGATTTTAAAGTCTTTTAATTTATAATGATGAATATTTCAGTGGGTTTTGTATTAGTGAAGTACAGGGTGGCCATAATTAAACTGCAAGTGTTCAAGGGGTGCTGGAGAGAAAACTACCAGGAATATTTCAGTGAAACTTGGTATCTACACGTTTCAGAACATGCGCAAGTCAAATATGCAATAAAAAAATTTCCATTTTCACTCGATAGATGGAACTATATCGTGTTTCAATGCTTATGGACGTCATATATGCAAATTTTAAGCCCATCGAACAGTTTAAAAACAATACCACATTGAGTAATGGTCAATCATGACTCTGAATAAGAAGGAACATGCATTGTTAGTGAAGATAATCTATCAGAATGGTAGCAATTATTCAGCTACTCTGAAAGAATACCGGCGTATGAAATGATTAAGAAGAGGTCCAATGAGTGTCAATGAGAATAAATAATGGTTAAATTTTTTCCAAAGCATCTTTATGAATTCTTTAATTTGTTATCTTAATTTATGTTAATTTTTGATTGCATGTTACTGTAAAAATTTAATTACTGAAGCGAATTGTATGGAATGTTGATAAACAGTTAATGATGTTAGGCAAGTTGGAGTGTATAGGCTGATTAATTTTATTTTTCACCAACTATGCGAAAAAGGCTCATCTCTGGAATTCTCTCCCAGCTCTGGAATTTTTTGCATAGTTGGTGAAAAATAAAATTAATCAGCCTATACACTCCAACTTGCCTAATAACTTGAAAGGTTGATGGAATCACTTTCTAAAAACAGTTAATGATGTTTTATATTGTTTACTAGCTGAAGTACCCGTTCTTCGCATGGGAATGAATGGACTTTTTGACACTACGATTTGTGGTGATTACTATTTATTGTAATAAAGAGATATAGCAAAATGGATATCACATTATATTGTGTTCAATAACCATGCACACCAAATTTCAAGGCAATCGTTTGTACGGTGCAGAAGGCCATGCGGCGTAGCGCAATCTAGTGGCGAGTTTTAGCAAAACGGATACGGCGAAAATATTCTTCGCATTCAGATATCGATGAATACGAAATTTCAGGACGATCGGCTGGACAGCCCTGAAATTCATGTGTTGACGCAACATCTAATGCGAAACTCTTCCCCGTGTTTAAATATCTCTGTATACCTAGTTTCATAGCGATCAGTTGCACAGTCAAGAAGTGATACACTGCAGCGCGATCTAGTGGTTAATTAAAGTAATGATTTGCTACAGTGCCATCAAGTGGCAAGTTATAGCAAAATGGATAACGCCAAAATATTCTCATTGTTCAAATAGCTACCGTAATTTATGGAAGAAACGCCGCACCCACGAAAATGAGCTTAGTTAGCTAGACAATTATCAGAAACGCCGCAGCCGCGATCGTTGGTGGGGGGGGGGGGGGGGGTGATCGTGGTCAGAAGAAGTCAATGCCAGATAAAATTCAATTTCTTAATTAACAAAAAATAAATAAATAAAAAATATGTTGCATTACTTATTAGACCTAATTTATTAGAAAAGCTATTAAGTTGATCAGATATATTTCGGGAGAAATTGGATAAACGGCAAAAAAAAAATCTTTTTTCTTCCCCTTCTCATAGAATGTTTTAAAGTATTTACCGCTATTTTAGGAAGCTTACGATTTCTATTTTCAAGTAATCAGATATCAATGTTTATATTCACAAAGACGAATTTATAGAAATAAAAAAATAACTTCTAAAAACCTTCTTGCATCCGCACAAAGTTCGGACAGACTACTAGGCGCCATTAAAATGAAAACAGCAATCGATGTGTGAGAAGAGGCTCCAGTTAAAAGTAAACATTTTCCCCCCAAGATGGCCAGCTGTTGAATTACGTAATGAGCTTGCTTCAGCAAATTGTTGTTTTAAACTGAATGTTGTGTAATAACTCTTGATCATTCTATTTATTTATTATTTTTGATATTTATAACATTGGGATTTATTTTAAAAGCACTCAGCATTTCTTGAGCATACCAATTAGTTGGCAGTGTTTATTCGATAGAGTGCTCTTGCACAGGGCGCAAAGCCGCACGGCCAAAAAAAAAAAAAAAAAAAAAAAAAACTTTTAGATTAACTTTATTTTTTTTTTGGGGGGGGGGGGGAGAGGGTTAAACTCGCACCGGGCTCAGCATAGACTAATTTCGGCTGAAATTCAGTATTTTAAGAACAATAGAGGTTCATGTGAAAAACGGGTGCATTTAATAGAGGGTAGTGCACTTTTGCGGTATTTTACAGAACTTTTAACCCTTCAAAATATACATTCAAAACTTTATTAAAATTTAATTATAGTTCTAAAATGTAGATGTAAAAGATTTACTTCTTTTTTTTTCTTTTTACTTAATTGAGTCAGAGCACGGGACATGGACCCATGTCAGGGCGCTCTGACCTACCAAAGATCAAACCTCTTTTCTATGGGGGTAGGTTCGCCGCATTCTGATTCGTTACACTGTGATCTGTGCAAGCTAAAGAGTACGTGTCGGTGGTGGCGCCATCTTTTGAGACAATTATCACTAAACGAATTTTTCGATTTTTCGTTGAAGATCGGCTAAAAAAAATTAAAAATATTGTAAATGCTGCACCCGGTAGAAACGCCGCACTTACTGTTTTTTAACTTTTAAACTCATAAACGCCCCGGCGTTTCTTCCATAAATTACGGTATGTATACTGATTTTCATAGCGACTGTTTGAATGGTCAAGACTTTGGCCTGCTGCAGCATCATCTAGTGGCGAGTTAAAATAATAATGCATAGCAGTGCCATCTAGTGGTGAGTAACATCAAAAGGAACACAGTTAGAATATATTCTTCGTGCTGAAATGTGTAAGTATAAGAAATTTTATGCCGGTCGGTCGAACGGTATAGAAGTTGATGCGTTGCAGCACCATTTAGCGGCAAGTTACAGTAAAATGGATAGTGAAAAATATTCTCTGTGTTCTAATATCCGCGTGTACCAAATTTCATCGAAATTGGTTGGACGATATTCGCATAGTAAACGGCTAAACAGAATAGAATTCGACGTTCTGCTGCATCACCTGGTGGCAAGTTAGAGGAAAACGGATAGCATAAAAAGCTTCTCCATGACAAAAGACTTAGTTGAACCAAATTTCATGGTGATTGGTCAAACGGTGCTGGAGTTTTTCAACCTCATACACACATACCAACATTCATTTATATCTATAACCAGTGTCATTATATATCCCAGTCTCAAATCCAGTTTCAAATCTAAGCCTCGCCAAAGTGCCAACATACGCCATTTTGCAAGCGTTTTTTCAGGAAATCATTCGAAGCATTGACTTAGCAGCAATCAATATGGGAAATGGTTCACCGCGGGAAATGGTTCGACCACGAAAAAGTAAAGCAAGCCTTTATTTGAAAAGTGAAATCCCTTAATACAGCCGAATTTTTTAAAATTATCAACTAAAATGTGTTTTATTCATCGTTACTCCATGTACTAAATGAGAAGATTTCAATTTTCTGAAATTTGGCAGAATTCCCCCAACTTAAATCAATGTACTCATTTGGCGAGAATTCTGGGGATAGATCGCTTGAAATCCCTTAATAACTTCATTATTTCTTCATGGATCATTAAAATTAAACGCTGTATTCTAATAAAACCTTTGCACTTGTTTTCAAAAATCTATTTCCTTAACCTCTCAATAAATTGCTCCAAGCCGAAATCTGTGCAAACCGCTAGAACTCACTTTCTCAAAATCGGCATTTGAGCCATTTTATTTTTTTGCTAAACTAAAAAAAAATTACCTATTAGTCTCGGAAATCTTCAATTCTTATTGTTTTGCGTATAAAACATTTCATTCCTGCTCCGATTTCCCATGCACACGATATTATAATAAAAAAATAATAATCTTACAAATATAAACTAACAAAAAAAAAATCATTATTATTCTTTTATTTTTACTTTGAGAATTTAAAACATTTTATTCGGCAAAATCGCCACACATGGCAACCACGATCCTTATTTCACACTTTTTTCACTACAGGGGTTACAATTACGGAAAGCTTTTTGCGTGGAGAACATCAAAAAAATCTCTTAAATTCTGGGAACGGGTGGACTTTCAAATTTTTAAAGTGGACTATGATTTATTCTATATTATTTTACATATCTGTGCAAAATTTCATGCTGATTGGTCCATTTTTGTGGATTTGTATACGAATCAAATCCACAAACAAACAAACAGAATTTCATTTTTATTTATAAGGATATGCTTCTTAGAATGTCACTATGCTCTGTCTATCAGTTTTGGAAGTTGTATGCTACTGGCGAGCTTTGAAATACGGTACAGCGCCATCTATCAGATGAAAATGACGATTTTTTTTTTTGCATATTTGACTTGCGCATGTTCTGAAATGTGTAGATACCAAATTTCACTGGAATATTCTCAGTAGTTTTCTCTCTAGCACCCCTTGAACACTTGCAGTTTAATTATGGCAACCCTGTAGATTAACGATATATGTATATATATGTAACAAATGTCGGGCACTCTCTTTGCAATGACTTCTTTTCCGAAAGAATGGCAGTCGAGGCTGGTTGAGGTTAATCTAGATCTTTATTATCTTCCATACTTGGCTAGAGAAGGACCAGTAACCTATCAACAAACTTGTTGCGTGTTTACTGGGCAGTTACTATCTTGAAAGTCTCTCGCAAATTTCTGGCTTCTGACCTACATACCCCTAGTTTCCCAACTTATTGCTAGGTGCAATGGCTGTTTGTTACCCTTTCTCAAATTGGCTCTCTAAATTGATGTCATTTAATTACTTAGCCTAAGAATTTTAGGTTAGGCCACCGGAAACTGCAAAAGTTGGCAAATTTAGCTTAATTTGCACTTTTTATTCTTAAGTGCTTTCAAAATTTATCTCTGAAAGTAATATTTGTCTGGCCGAGAAAACGACTTTACAATGAAAGTACTCTGTTTCACAAAGAGGGTTTTTCAGATGACTTTAAATTAAATTAGATTAAATTGTCAAAGGCTATTTTATTATTACGTATATATATATATATGTACATAGATTTATGTTGTAGTGAATGCCACCCCACTTAAAAATAGGTTATCAAAGTAGATGTAAACCACTATAAAAAAGCATTAAGTGCCATGAGGAATGCGGTCTATGTCCTGCACCCTGGATGGCTGTAGCACATTGTCAACCAACACCTCCTTTGTTTTCATATTTAGTACTAAGTACAGGTTGAAAATTACTGAAATATATAAAATAAAACGTAAATTATTTAAAAACTACTGAATGCACAAACTTTAACATGTAAATGCCGCTACACATATTCGGATTTAGGTTATGGCAAGTTCGATATGCAGATAAACTGCAAAATTATGCACAACTAGCTGAAGGTGTGGGGTTTTTTCTACCATTTCCTTGAATAAAAAATCATCTTTGAATCACGTTTTTGATTTTTTTTTAACATTTGCACCTGCTGTTTTCAGCTTCTACTCACAATTTCTTTTAGTCACAAATTCTTTTTAGCCTCAATAAGGCTGTTATTGCTTGAATAGTATGCTCAGGCATGCTGTAACATGACATTTTCACTTGAAATTGGTCGACAATAACAAGTTACATGTGCATGCGCATACTCAGGGCTGGGAAATAGTGCACTACAAGTAGAGAAACTACAGTAGTTGCTACTGTTTTTTGTGGTTTGTAGTGTAGCGTGCTACTTTAAAAAAAAAGTAGTGTAATATGTAGTGCACTACAAAAAATCAGTAGCTTGTAGGGCATTTTGCAAACTACTTTCAAGAGAGAGGGGGGAAGGGGGGTTGCTTTGTCAGAAGTTTAGCTTTCACCTCCTTTGTAATAATTCTCGGTATTATTTGCAGCAAGACTTCCTATTTGTAGAATCACCACTCTTCCAGAAAGAAAAGACATAAAAATGAGAAGGAAAGAGAGGTCCAGTGCTGATCATATTTAGATGGGCCCTGGGCAATAGGTTATTTTGGCGCTCCCTTTACCACGAGTATATACCAAGAATTTTAAACCATTTTTGACTGCTATTGCATTTTTGCAACATAAAACATTTTCAAAATTTCCAACATTCAATTTTTAAAACTATGTACATATACTTGAGCAAGATATTATAACCAAGAATAATTTTTAATTTAATATTTCACCCATTTGTATTATTAGTTCATATGGACATTATGTCTAGGATGGTTATTTCTACAAGACACTCATGCCAAGTTTGGCATGCTACAAATTTTGCTGGATCAGCAAAAAATTTGTAATTTTCTTTTCTTCTTTAAAACATACTAGGGGCCAAGGCCCCTAGACTCACTACGCTCGCATTTCATATGAGGCATTCGGCCCCTAAAGACTTATTTGTAAAAAAAGGCATAATTTCAACAAACAAAACCCAAAAGTTGGATCAGATATAATTTTACCAAGCTACACATTGCTTGGTTCTTGCATGTTACTTGGAACATAAAAGTTTAAACCTCGCACTATTTGTAATTATGTGAAACCCATGGAACGCCTTGCGTATTAGCCAATTATGGCGAATTTTCATAATTTGGCGACTTGCGTATATGTATAGTTAATAATTAGCTCTAAGAAAACAGTACTGTATATGTTTTCTTTGATAAAAACTACGGAACAGCTAGGATAGCTTACCACCAATGGAGACTTTTCATTATTTGGCAATTTACACATTCACAACCTATAATTACTGCTCATTAAGGCACATTTTTAATTTTCTCTTTGTCTCCTCCTTATGACCAATGCATTCAATAACAATTTTATTTATGCTTAGTTTTATTAAGTTTCTTTTAAGGTTTGGTCATTTTTCAACGTTACAGTGTGCTTTTCTGAGTTTAGGCACTCTTTATAACCGTTGTGTCCTGGTATTTTGCTGAACTTCCATGAGAGTAAGGACAGTTCTTTAGTATTGTAGTTGCTTTTCAAACATTAAATTAATCACATGATTATGTTCTACAACTCAGAATATTTTTTGTCTCAAAATGTAAAAACAGATTAGAACATTTTTCGTGGAACCAGAAATTGAAAAAATAAGTAGGTATACAGAAATTGTATTAATTTTTTTTTCTTTTTTTGACGTGTTGATAACCTCATCCTTTTTAAAGTTGGTTAAAAAGGGAAAAAAATGTATACACATATGCATTCAAGATATTATTTCAGGGGCTAAAAATATTGCTGACCTCGGTTAAAGTGATCTTCGTTTGTAGTGACAGTTTTCAAAACTGGTCCAAAATGGGAGCGAATGGTGCACAGGGCCTGATTTCCGGGAGGGCATTCGGGGCAAGCGCCCGGGCCCCCTACCAAAAGGAGGCCCCCAAATTGTTCTTTTAAGTTTAAAAATTTGTAAATTTTGAAAAAGTTTTCGGAGAAGAGGCCCCCAATGAAGCTTTTGCCCGGGGCCCCGAACTCTGCAAATCGGTCCCTGATGGTGCAACCTTTTTAATAATTGCTGTACAGTTTCAGAGGGGGCCCAGGCCTCCCTTGACCCTTCTTAAATACTCCCCTGGTAGTTGTTTATTAGAGCAATAGTTTTTTTCTAATTAAGATATCAATAGTTTTTTCTAATCAAAAACCTTAATATAAATGTAATGTAAACTGAATCTTTTAGCAAAATTTTCTCCTAAAAGTAGCGAAAAAGTAGCAAGGTAGTGACTGCATTTCAAAAGCATTTGTAGCTAACGCCAACCATGAAGTTCGAATTTCATCAAGCAAACTGTTCAGAAGTTATGACAGTTTTATTTCATTTAGTTCAATGATTGTCACCTTGTAAGAACATAATGCTTCCATATTTTCTCAATTTACATAAAAATACAAATTTTGAAATGACCAGCAATTCAAATAACATACCTCCCAAACACATTATGTATTTTTTCCATTTTATAATAGAGTAAGTATCCCCTCAAAATTTTTTATGACTTTTCATCTTGTTTGAAGTGGGGGGGGATGCAGTAATGAGATATTAAATTTCTTTTTCCTTTAAATCATATGTCAGTGCCCTGTCCATTTTTTATGACTTTTCATCCTGCTTGGAAAGCAGATTAACAGTATATTATGATACTAGCAGTACCCATGTGAATAATTCGCACTAAATAAGTGTGATATCACTTTGCAAAATTACAAAAATTATTTATCTTATTTATTCATTACAAGCTGGCCGAATTCTTGAGTAACGAAATCAATCGCAAATCGCAACAAAGAAAACTCTTGCATCCAACTAGCGAGCGGTTCTACATTCACGAGCGATTTCATTTGTAAAGTGTAACACACGAATTCCTGCAATGACGTCATATTTCATATGCGTGTTGGCCTTGCACTAACTGCGAATTTCACTGGTAAACTAATGCTAAATGTACAAAAACCACTACTTCGTAACTCCTAGAGTATCACCTCTTCACACAAGTTTTTTAGCAATTCGCAATGCTCAAGAGCTATGACGTTTCTCTTCATTGAAAAACAATTACGGTTGCTAGAAATGGTGATTATCATCGTCATTTGGCATGGGCACCACTTCTACATTCCACCCATTAATTTAGAAAAACAAAAGCAATAACAAATTTTTTAGTTGTTGATGCCAGTAGAGCAAGCAATTCTCTATAAAATGATATAAAATCTATGTGGAGTAATTGTGAGGTTTTTTCTAAAAAGGGAGGCAAGCATCTTAACCGTAGCGTATTAATATATATGAAGTTATAAAATATGTCATATATTTCTAGCTTAGTGTCATACACATGATTTGATTCATTTAATATTTTAATATTTACACTTTTTAAATCAGTTCTTAGTGGAAATCAAAATGTATTGTTCATGTAATTTCTTTTGTTTTGCAATTAAAACAAAATCATGTATTAGACCAGAGAAGTCATGGAGTCACTAGTCCTTTTGGACCAAAGGTTAAATATTCTAATTTCTACCCCAGTAAACATATATCAGAAAGATGAGAAAATATAGTTAACAAGGATTTTTATGCTGATTTTCATCAAACTCTGTTTTATCTATCTATCTATATATATATATATATATATATATATATATATATATATATATATATATATATATATATATATATATATATAGTGCAGATCTAATGGAAGGAGAACTATATCCTTTCTCAGGGGTGGCAAATATTGGGAACACCCTCCTCACTCCCTGACGAGTCCTTGTGACTTCTATCTGTTTCTGAAGCTGAAAGAACCCCTCTAAGGTTGCCAATTTCATGACGTTGCATTCATGACAATTTCATGACGTTGCATGCGGTTGACGCCTGTATTCCGCACAGTGAGGTACTTCATCGCTGACACCAACAATCAACCCTTGCCACTTGTCTCCAATGCCTTCCTGAGTTTTAGCAAAAGGTTATAAACTTTTCTGTGATTACACAGAAGGAATGTAATGAATTATATTTGTACGTTTATTAAAAATTGATTTGTACCTATGTTTGCTTTTACTTAATTTACAGCCCTCATAGTTAGAAAAACATTTCGGAGATGGCCCAAAAGGTTCAGAAGATAAAATGTCTCACAAAATGCTTGGTATTGACATCCTATTAGCAAAAATCTGAATTTTGGGAGGGGCAAAGGCCACTGTGGCTCACTTCCTGGCCATCCTCCTGTTATTAACTCATTCAATTTTTTAACTGTGTGTTCACAAAATATCAGGTGTTTCAAAATAGATGTTACAGAGATTATTTTTTAAACCGTAAGTGGTAGAAACATACTTTCAATTAGAAAAGTTAATCAAATAAATAGTAGATTTCAGATATGGCAACTTTTTTAGAGGGGGCTGTATACACATTAAAATATGAAATTTAATTTTTATACAGTATCTCCTTTCCTACCACTTATATTTAGAAAAATGTTGCGCTTTGTTTGAGAAAATTAATTTAAAAAATCCCGCGTCTCTAAGTGAAATAGTTAGTGAGAAAATTAATTTTGAAAATGATGACTTGAACCACTTCCCTACTGTGTTGGCATCAGTAGTCAGGTGAAAAAATCTTAACTTTAGAGGACCAACTATGAGTTGATAAAAAATAATCCATTTTTAGGAAAAGCTATTAAACGTGTTCAAACATGTAAAATTAACAGGTACAGTTTTACCTAAAATAATCGGTCCTGCTTTATGAAATTAGCAATAATTTAGTTTTTAGGTGGGGGAGGGGGTCATCCACTAATTATATCATGCTTCTAGAGAAGGAATTTTAAAGTGTAAAAGAGAATGACAAAATAATGGTGTGGGTTACCTGGTGTGATAGCATTCACTAGAAACTGCCAAGTATGCTTTTCAGGAAAATTCTAGCAAAATAAGGATTTAAAGGAAATTAAAGAGTCAATAACAAGGCAAAATTAAGGAGTCAACTGCACCTGTCGAGTGACTATTAACATAAATTAATGTCAGATGAAAAGTAATTACATTTTTGAGACATCCCTTTAGTTCTTGGCAACAAATGCCAAAATTTTCAAATTGCAATATCTCTCTTACTATTTCACTTAGACACATGGGATTTTTTAAAGTTAATTGTCTTAGACAAAGAGCAACATCTTTCTAAATGTAAGTGATAGGAAAGGAAGGACCATACAAAAATTAAATTTCATATTTTAATATGAATGCAGCCTCTAGTAAAATAGAAAATTGCCATATCTGAAAGCTCTTAATTTGACTAACTTTTCTAGTTAAAAGTATATTTCTATCACTTACAGTTTAAAAGATAATAGCTGTAACATCTATTTTGAAACACCCAGTATAAGTTTTTAGTCAAATTTTCAACATTAACTAGCCTCTTTTTAAAAATACAGTTAAAAAACTTACTCCAGTTCTATCACATAAGCGTAAAGAGTTGAAGGATCCTACACAAAACATTTCTCCATTAGGGGACCAAGACAGAGAAGTTATTGGATAATCGTTGGCATGACTACTATAGAGAATTCGACCATAAGCATCCCACACCTGTAACAAATGTTATGAATTTAAAAGCCTGGATAAAAATAGAATCTAGCTCTAGTCATGAAAACTATTACCTTATATTTGCAATCCTCGCCTCCTGATATAATAAGATTATTGCTAGGATTCCATGCAACTTTCAATATAAGACCATCATGAGCTTTCCACTGAAAGAAGAAAAAAAAATCTTAAATTTTTTCTTGTTTTCAAACATTTTAAAAAAACTCAGCAACTGCAGATATATATACATACACACATATATATATATACAGTACAAGACCCAAAATCCGCACAGCTTGGTTCCAGACCTTGTGCAGATTTTAGAATTTTGCGGATTTTGGGTCATAATAGGAAATTTATTCTATTTCCCTCCACCCCACCCAGAAAAAAAAAAAAAACAAACAAAAAAAAACAATAAAGAGCAAGAGAAACAAATCATGTTACTTATAATCAGAATCATGATATAAAAATACAGAGTGATAATCTTATAAATAAAAATGAAATTCTGTTTGTTTGTTTGTTTGTTTGTTTGTTTGTTTGTTTGTTTGTGGATTTGAGTTGTATACAAATCCACAAAAATGGACCTATCAGCCTGAAATTTTTCACAGATATGTAAAATAATATAGAATAAATCATAGTCCACTTTAAAACTTTGAAAGTCCACCCGTTCCCGGAATTTAAGAGATTTTTTATGTTCTCCACGCAAAAAGCTTTCCGTAATTGTAACCCCTGTAGTGAAAAAAGTGTGAAATAAGGATCGTGGTTGCCATGTGTGGCGATTTTGCCGAATAAGATGTTTTAAATTCTCAAAGTAAAAATAAAAGAATAATAATGATTTTTTTTTTGTTAGTTTATATTCGTAAGATTATATATTTTTTAATTATAATATCGTGTGCATGGTAAATCGGAGCAGGAATGAAATGTTTTATACGCAAAACAATAAGAATTGAAGATTTCCGAGGCTAATATGTTAAAATTTTTTAGTTTGGCGAAAAAATAAAATGGCTCAAATGCCGAGAAAGTGAGTTCTAGCGGTTTGCACAGTTTCTGGCTTGGCGCAATTTCCTGAGAGCTTAAGGAAACGGATTTTTGAAAACAAGTGCAAAGGTTTTATTAGAATACAGCGTTAAATTTTAATGATCCGTGCGAAAATAATGCAGTTATTAAGGGATTTTAAGTGATCTATCTTCAGCATTCTCGCGATTTTGAGGAGGATTCTAACGCTTGGCGCTATTTATCATAATTTAATCGTCTGCTATTTGGGTTATGAATACACCTGAGTATAAGTTTTTGAAAATTTCATTCAGTTGGAATTGTGCATTTTTCTGAGCAGCTTTTCTGCATCTAATGTATTACATCCAGAAAAAAGTATGTTAGAAATATCAATTTTAATTTTGTTTAATCACACTCATGAATAATGATACACTTTCCAACTTAATGAAAGAAGGAACGAAAATAGGGAAGACCCATGGATTATAATTATTTTTATATATAGCACTTTGGTTCGTATTTAAAAATCTGAAAGTGTGTCAGATTTTCTATGATTCTAGCGCTTGGCGCAATTTAATGAGAGGGTATTTTTAAAAACAAGCGTAGGTTATCTTATAAATAAAAATGAAATTCTGTTTGTCAATTTGTTGATTTGGGTAGTATACAATTCCACAAAAATGGACCTGTCAGCCTGAAATTTTACACAGATATGTAAAATAATATAGAATAAATGATAGTCCACTTTAAAACTTTGAAACTCCACTTAAAAACGTTTTCCTCCTGAATGGTTCTCATAATTTCCGTTCCTGGAATTTAAGAGATTTTTTATGTTCTCCACGCAGAAAGCTTTACGTAATATTAACCCCTGTAGTGAAAAAAGTGTGTGAAATAAGCATCTTGGTTGCCATGTGTGGCGATTTTGCCGAATAAAATGTCTTAAATTCTTAAAGTAAAAATAAAAGAATAATAATGATTTTTTTAGTTTATTTTTTTAGGTTATTTTTTTAATTATAATATCGTGTGCGCATAAGAAATGAGAGCAGGAATGAAATGTTTTATACGCAAAACAATGAGGATCGAAGATATCTCAGACTAATATGTAATTTTTTTTAGTTTGGCGAAAAAAAAAAATGGCTGATAGGCCGATTTTTAGAGAGTGAGTTCGCATCGGTTTGCACAGTTTTAGGCTTTTTGGCGCAATTTACTGAGAGCTTAAGGGAATAGCATTTTTGAAAACAAGTGTATAGGTTTTCTTAGAATACAGCATTAAATTTTAACTATCCGTGCAGAAATAATGCAGTTATTAGGGCATTTCAAGCGATGTAGCTTCAGAATTCTCGCCAATTGAGTACATTGATTTAACTTGGGGGGAAATCTGCCAAATTTCAGAAAATTGAAATCTTCGCATTTAGTACATCGAGGTAACGATGAATAAAACATGTTATAGTTGATAATTTAAAAAATGCGGCTGTATTAAGGGATTCCACTTTTCAAATAAATGCCTGGCGGTCGAACCATTTCCCATTTTGATTGCTGCTAAGTCAATGCTTCGAACGATTCCCTGAAAAAACTCTTGCAAAATGGCGTATGCTGGCACTTTGGCGAGGCTTAGATTTGAAACTGGATTTTACTTGAGACTGGTATATACGTATAATAAGACTGGTTATAGATAAAAATGAATGTTGGTATGTGTGTAGGAGGTTGAAAAACTCCAGCACCGTTTCACCGATCACCATGAAATTTGGTTCACCTAAGTCTTTTATCATGGAGAAGGTTTTTATGCTATCCGTTTTCCTCTAACTTTTCACTAGGTGGCGCAGCAGAACGTCGAATTCTATTCCGTTTAGCCGTTTGCTATGCGAATATCGTCCAACCAATTTCGATGAAATTTGGTACACGCGAATATTAGAACACGGAGAATATTTTTCACTATCCATTTGCTGTAACTTACCGCTAAATAGCGCTGCAACACATCAACTTCTATACCGTTCGACCGATCGGCATAAAATTTTTTATACTTACACATTTGAGAACGAAGAATATATTCTAACTGCGTTACTTTTGATGTTACTCACCACTAGATGGCACTGCAATGCATTATTATTTTAACTCGCCACTAGATGACGCTGCAGCAGGCCAAATTTTTGACCATTCAAACGGTGGCTATGAAAATCAGTATACATAGCTATTTGAACAATGAGAATATTTTGGCGTTATCCATTTTGCTATAACTCGCCACATGACGGCGCTGTAGCAAATCATTACTTTAATTAACCACTAGATGGCCCTGCAGTGTATCACTTCTTGACTGTGCGAATGATCGCTATGAAAATAGGTATACATAGATATTTGAACACGGGGAAGAGTTTGGCACGATCCATTTTCCTATAACTTGACACTAGATGTCGCGTCAACACATGAACTTCAAGACTATTCAGCCGATCGTCATGAAAATTCGTATACATCGATATCTGAATGCGAAGAATATTTTTGCCGTATCCGTTTTGCTAAAACTCGCCACTAGATTGTGCTACGCCGCATCGCCTTCTGCACCGTAAAAACGATTGCCTTGAAATTCAGTATGCATGATTATTGAACACAATATAACGCGATATCCATTTTGCTATATCTCTTTATTACAATAAATAGTAATCACAACAAATATTAATATCAAAAAGTTCATTCATTCCCGTGCGAAGAACGGGTACTTCAGCTAGTACAATATACAAAATTATGAGATTATAGTACTACAATTTATTTAAACATGTATATTCAATAGTAGTTTAGGACTTTGGGATGTTCTAATTATAGTTTATTTTATTTTATTTATTATTTTCTGTTCTGTAACACAGCTTTGCTGCTCTACAAATCCGAGATATTTCTTCTTAGAGCCTAACCTTCATTACATGTTGTTTTATCAACTCTTTGATCATACTCACTTGTTACTGTGTCAAGAGTCTGTGTCATGTGACCATAATTGAGTGTTAGTTATGTCACTGTCAGTCATTTGAAGGGTATCAATGCTACCATCAGAGCTCACAGACTCCTAAAATATTTTTTTCAAGTGGGAATAGCTTATTTAGTTTTACTTTGTGGTTATAGTGTAGTTTTCTGAACTTGCAGCTGGCATGGCAGATTTCATTGTTTACATTGAACAGACAGTGCGGATTTTAGGGCCTTGCGGATTTCGGGTCGGCGGATTTAGGGTCTTCTACTGTAGATAGATAGATAGATAGATATATACAGGGTGTCCAGTGCTAATGGTGCCCAATGGCTATTTCCTAAACCTCTAGTCAGAGACATAGTTCCAGTTGCAAAAATGCTCTAAATTGTATAATCTATTATACCAGAAACACACAATCAAGTCAATAAATCAATTCCTATAAAAATTATAAAAATTAAATGTTTATACAGTCCCCTGGTCCTATCAGTTATATTTAGAAAAATTTTCTTTATAGAATTTCATGCAAAAAAAAAAAATTCTCCCTTCCATGACCAAAATTCACCAAGTTATGAAGCAGCAAACATTACGGTAAAGCATTAAGCGACCATATAAATATTGAAACTTTAAATTATAGGTTATAATTTCATTTTCAGGCATAATACAGAGAAAGAAGCAAAACTAATTTTGTAATACTAATCTTTAAGCAAAGGATTATAGTCAGGCTCTATAAAAATCTATTCGGGATCAGACTTACTAAATTGTATATATGTGTAGCATGCAGATGTGTAACATCGAGTATGCTATGCATAGTACAGGAAGAGTTTTCTACAGGGATGTTAACTCCAACACTCGATTTGGGAGCACCCCAGGAGCAGAAAAAATTTCATTTGGGAGCACCTCGGGAGCAGAAAAATTCCATTTGGGAGCAGATAAATTCTATTTGGGAGCAGAAAAATTCCATTTGGGAGCACCTCGGGAGCACAAAAAAATAGTTTCCGAGAGGAAAACTAAGATTCGAGATCAGAATTAACATGATTTTGGAGCATAAAATTGAAGATTTAGGAACACAATAAATGCATACAAGAAAAGCAAAGTTTGCGAGCAAACATCATTTGCTAAAAGCAAAACACTATTTGAAAGCACTTTAGGAAAGCTCTGGAAAAAAAAAGGGTGTATACAGGCTATGCTATCAACAACTTGGTAAAAACAATACATATCAGGAGTCAGCAACCTTTCTGTGGTTGTCATTTTTTTCCTACTCAAGAACCATGAGTATGATTTGTATGCGGCTTGCGAGCCACAGGTTGCCAATCCCTGTCCCTTTTTTTTTTCTTTTTCAGAATCATTTAGGGAATCTTCCTCTCGAAAAAGAGAGCACAAATAAAATGAAAACTAAATTTTAAAACAAAAGCTTCTATCTCATTCTTTGGTTCTATTACAAATCACAAGTAGTACTAAATGGAGATTTTTGAAAACCTAAATATTATACCTCTTATACAACAGCACGTAATTGGTAAGCAGTATCGAAAACAAAATAAATTTGATGGTTAGAATAATTAAATGTGTGTACTTTTAATAGCATATGCTTTTGTATCAGTAATTTAACCTCATCTAATATTTACATATTCATCTATAATACTTTAACACAATATACAAAGCAAATGTAAACAAAAAATATTTAATGACTGTTGAGAGAAATTAAGAATTATGGGAAGTTAAAAATTATGAGCAATTAATAATGAGATTACAAATTAAGTATCATAAGTTATCTAGTTTTCTATTTATTCTTTTTTTTATTTTTATTAATTTCTTCTTGAGCTTTTTCATTTTCTACTAATAGTTTTAATGTTTTTGCAAGTCTATCCTTCCCTTCCGTTATTAGAATCTGTCCACTTTCTATAACAGCCAGTGGCGGCTCGTGACCTGCTTCAGTGGTGGGGCCCGAAAAAAATAGTGCCAGTTCAAATCGGGAACATACATATACATAGAGCTGTGGCGGATCGTTACCCATTTCAGAGGAGGGGGCTTTTTTTTTTTTTAAGCTCGAAAAGGTAAAACATATGAATCACTTTTGTAAACAGTGTGAATACATAAAAACTTTTCGAATAACAAGTTATGAAAGGAGTATTGATTTCTCCTTTAAGTTTTCATTTAAAGACAGCAGATTTATTTTGCACCAAAAAAACATTTTCCTCCATTTTTCTTTCTCAAAAAGGTACAATATCAATTTAAAAAACAAAACAAAAAACAATGCATGTGTACATGTTGAAAAACGAATTGGTCCATAATGTCTCATCTCCAAATAGCAAATCGTGCGCCTTCATAAACAAAAAACGGTGCCCGTTGCGATGATTACCGTAATTTATGGAAGAAATGCCGCACCCACGAAAATGAGTTTAGTTAGCTAGAAAATCGTCAAAAACGCCGCAGCCGCGATCGTTGGTGTGTGAGTGTGTGTGTGGCTGAAATTCAGTATTTTAAGAACAATAGAGGTTCATTTGAAAAACGGGTGCATTTAATAGAGGGTAGTGCACTTTTGCGGTATTTTACAGAACTTTAACCCTTCAAAATATATATTCAAAACTTCATTAAAATTTAATTATAGTTCTAAAATGTAGATGAAAAAGATTTACTTCTATTTTTTTTTCTTTTTACTTAATTGAGGAGACATCGGTTGGATGTATGAAGCCATCCACTTCAGAGCACGGGACATGGACCCATTTTAGGGTGCTCTGACTTTCTCCAAAACTGGATCAAAGATCAAACCTCTTTTCTATGGGGGTAGGTTCTCATTCTGATTCGCTACGCTGTGATCTGTGCACGCTAAAGAGTACATGTCGGTGGTGGTGCCATCTTTTGAGAAAATTATCACGAAACGAATTTTTCGATTTTTCGTTGAAGATCGGCTTAAAAAAATTAAAAATATTGTAAATGCCGTACCCGGTAGAAACGCCGCACTTACTATTTTTTAACTTTTAAACTCATAAACGCCGCGGCGTTTTTTCCATAAATTACGGTACTTGTTTGCCTATCTGGCCGGCCCTGATTGAGGTGACTAACAAAGCCCGACTGGTCCGATCCGGGGCGGGTAGAATGGCTTTGGAATGCAGCTTTCGTACGCAGTTTGAATCTTGCTTTACTGCTAACTAGCTTTCCATGCACGCTTTAAAAGATAAATGAGCGTGGCAAAAATTTAACAAAGAGTCAAAATGACGTATTCGGCGCAGACCGGCTAAAAGCGCAGTTCGGCGCAATATTTGTGTTTCGGCGTACCCTGAAAGAGTCAAAAAGATGATTATATCCATATTAAGAGTCAAGTATTCGGCGCAGACTGGCGCAAAAATCGGCTAAAAGCGCAGTTCGGCGCAAGAATTTGTGTTTCGGCGCAGCTCGGCGCAGAATTAACATCCCTGTTTCTATATGGGTGCATATTTGCTTTGCAGCTGAAGAAGCTATACTTTGAACAAATGTTAACACTTAGAACCGGCGGGACACCTGCTGGACCAGAGAAATTTATCGACCAAAAGCCGGCTCTCGGGTCAGCTACTGTCCCAACAGTTCATTCCCCCCTTTACTGTACCTGCAAAAAAGGTGTTCTGCTCTGCATGTTTATCTTCCTAAATCACCTATTGTTCAAAAAGAGGGGGAACTCTGTAAAGAAGTATTGGCAATAAATAAAGGAATAACAGGTTTTTCTGTTGGCGCAAGTTTGGTTTGCAAGTGGGAGTAGCTTTATTATTCATTCTTCGACATACGTTGAGAGTGCTCTTGCTTCTTTATTTGCTATTTACGGCTTCATAAATTTGCAGTGCTGAAAAATGGCTCCCAGATTCAAAAGTCTTACGCAAAGCGAGATTGAGAAACTTATGAATGATTTTGGCGAAAATTACGCTGATAGTGATTCAGACTGTGAAAATGATGAACTTGAGATAGAGGAAAATGATTCTTTTCACGATGCAAAAGATAAAGAAAAAAATACTAAGGATACGGAAAATGAAGATAAAAATGATGCTGATATGAAAGCAGAAGATAAAAATTATAATGATGGTAAGGCAATTTTCAAGTGGAAATTACCTGGTGAGAACGATGTTGTTGATATTTTGCCTTTTACTGGGAATTCAGGAATTGCATGTGCCACAGACGCATTAAACAGTGCATATGATTACTTTAAATTGATATTTACAGAAGACATTGTAAATTTTATCTGTGAAGAAACGAATAGATATGCTAAGCAAGTACTGGAGCTGAAACCAGACAGCTCAGGCAAAAGAAAACATACCCCAGATTGGATCCAAACAACGCCAATAGAAATTGAAAAGTTTTTTGGAATCATTTTATTAATGGGCCATGTCGAAAAAGATAATCTTCGAGATTACTGGACAACAGATAAATATAAGAAAACGCCTATTTTTAGAACTATTATGGCAAGAGATAATTTCTGTCTATTTTAAAATTTTTGCACTTTTCCAATAACCATTTAAAACGCAGGAGAGATTCTGAAACTTATGACAGACTATGGAAGATACGAGAATTCTTTGAAACAATAAATGAAAAATTTAAGTCTATTTATAATCCAGAAGAGAGTATGTCAATCGATGAAGTGATTGTAAAATTCAAGGGACGTTTTGCATTTAGGCAATACATACCCAAAAAAAGGAAACAATGGGGAATCAAGTCATATAAATTAGCCAACAAACCAGGGTACACATATGATATGAAAGTTTATCTTGGTAATGATAAATGCGCAAAAACTCATTGATTTCTGCGTCGTACAATGTTATTATGACAATGGCGGAATATATGAAGGGAAAGGGACACAAGTTATACATGGACAATTTTTTTTCGCCCCCTCAACTTTTCAGGGATCTTCTCGAAGAAAAATGCATCAATTCGTGTGGCACTATTCATTGTAATAGGAAGAATTTCCCAAAAGAAATCTCACAAATTAAACTGAAACGCGGAGAAATAATTTCAAGATCCTGTAATGGTCTTTTAGCACTACGCTGGAAAGACAAACGCGACGTATACATGCTGTCAAATATGCACCGTGCCACAGAACAAAACACTTCTCCCGAAAACTGTAAACCAGCTGTCATATCAGACTACAATGAAAACATGGGATATGTAGATAAGAGTGACAGAATGGCGAACAGCTACTCCTTTCAAAGACACACAGTGAAGTGGACAAAAAAACTCTTTTTCCATTTATTTGATATATCCATATTAAATGCTTATATTTTATCTGAGTATGATGGAAGCCAACAGAACTTCCGAATGGAATTAATCAGAAATTTGGTAGAGAGAAGAGAAGTCCCTGTATCCAGGCCAATTCCAGAAAAGAAGCCGCAGCATACCTCAAGTTTCGGACATTGGCCTTTGAAAGAAAAGACTAGAAGGAGATGCTCTAATTGCTCAAAAAATGGAATAGAGAGGCGTTCATGGGTGATATGCAAACTTTGTAATGTCGCCTTGTGTATAGATAGAAATTGTTTTGAAGAATACCACAATTCCCAAAACAATCTTCAAAAATGAAATGCAGAAGCCAGAAAGCAATTTTCTAATTTTTAGTCTTTTTCAAATACGTATGCACACACACAGAAACAAAAAAAAAAGCTCTTTTCAGAGCTAATGGCTCTTTTCAGAGCCTAAAAAAAAAAAAGAAAAGAATCCACTTACAAAATTAACACAAACAATTTATGTCCATACACAGTAGTCAAAAGCCAACGGGCTGCTAAGGCATTGAATGTGCAACCAGAGATTTGCACGTTCAATTGCTAAGCTAACAGCCCACTAGTGGCTTGGTGGTTAAAACCACGAGAGATAGCCGAAGTGTAATGGACCCGGGTTCAAGTCTATTGTGCTGCCGCCGATCAAACAATCTGTATTTTGGGGCAGTTTTCTCCAGATGCAACGTAAATGAGCCCTAGAACTCCTTAAAAAGTACTCCGTGCAAGGCACCCCCAGGCAGACGCCCTTGCAAAGCATTGCCATAACACCACGCAACTCTAATCGAATAATTTTTTTTAGAAGTTTTCGCGTGGACTATAGACTAAAATTGCCTTACGTATCAAATACATAAATATAACAGTGAAACCCAAGTTGGTTACCCCGTAACACAGATACTTCCGTAAGTTGGACATATTTCAAAGGAACGGAACGTGTCCATAATATTGAAATATTTATCTGTAAGTTGGACCCTTTTTGATCTAGCTGTATGTGTTCAACTTACGGAGGTTTTATTTCATTTAAATATCAGGCACAAGGTCCGATGAAGACATAGTAGAGCCCTGAGCCTGGAATTCACCTAGGCCCTCCTTCCCCCCCAAGCATTGGATCCAGAATGCGACTTTCAGCGGTTGAAAGGAGGGGGGGGGGATTGTCACTTTTAAAAAATTTAAAAAAATAATTTAATCTAATTTTTTGGGGAAATGTCATATTTCAGGGGGGGGGGGGGGGGAGAGCTTCATCTCCTAGCCCCTACTTTCTATACACCATACCATCATAACTATAATACACCATCATGTTGTTTTGAGCATTGAAAAATCACTTAAAAAGTAATCAAAAATAGAAAATATTTTTATTACTTAAAGTTTTAAAAAAAATCTGATGTGGACAACGCATTACTTCCTTATATGTTTATTAATTATCAACGCATAAAACCCAACATGACCCCATTAACTTATACTGACCCATAAACTTATATTTATTTATACATAAAGCGGACACACAATTGGTCAAGCTAGACATTTCCTACAAAATTTGAATGCTAAAATTTTTTGTGATCACAATACTTCCTTTACTTTGTACAAGGAAGTATAATAAGCTAAGAAATTTTCGGTGATAAAACACTCAGGGGCCCAGTTGGCCCATGCGTTAATAAGGCCCTGTGCAGGTTTTGACATTATATATAATACGCAATCGCAAAGTAAACTTTTTTTTGTTATCAACATAAAGCAGATTAACTCTTTAAAAATAAATGCTTTAAAATTTAATTTCTCTAGAAAATTAGCTAATCGTCAAACACTCTTATGACAATTTTCTCCATGTAATACTCAATTAAATATTAGAATATTCATAATATGGATCTGGATGTCTTATAATGTAATTTATTACTATTTTTTTGCGACACGAAATACTCATTGATATTTCTTTTTTCTGAGATTTTTTCCTTGTCTCAAAAAATATTTAGAAAATTTTTTTAGGAAGTTTAAAGGGTACTCAAGTTTTCAGTTTTGGTGCTTTTATTTTTATTTATGTATTTATTTGTTTTTTCAGAAAGATGAACGTAGGAAAATTTGGGTAGAAATAAATAGTGCAACAAAGATTTTTTTTTTTTTTTTTTTCTCACATAAATATTTAAAAAGATTTGAAAAATGGTAACTGCGCTTTTTTGAACGTATAATTTTTATGTAATTTGCAGTTTAAAAATAAAAATTAAACTGCTGAAATGAAGACTATTTTTGAATAACAAAGTGTGCGAAAAATAGCTAAATGTGAAGTTTCAGGTACATAATGTAGCCAATTGCGGCTTATTTTATTGCAACCCTGCGCTTTCCACGTTACTCCTGAAAATCCACACAGGCAACAAAAGGACCCTTCACAATGGCACATTCCAAAGAGTGGGGGAGAAAATTCTTGTTGCTGCTCATTTCCTTGCCGGACGGAGAGTATATTTTAATTTACAGCTAGCCGGTTTCAGAAGGTTAACCAAACAGGATTTGTAAGATTATTTCAAGTTTCTAAAATGCATATATTCGTACTTTAAAATGTTTCATTTTCTAATTTAATGTTAATTGAAGTGTTCTATTCTTTTGTTTTTCAATTCCTATTATTAGCTCACACTCTCCCTATATTTATCTTGTACAAATTTTCACTCGTTAATAAAATACTTTTTTATTCATCCACTCAAGTTCAAGTAAATTATTTTAGACTTGTAATGGATGACACTGGATATTAATACAGTTTTAGTCCCAATCAACTGGATAATTTATCTACAGGACCGCCCAAAAGATTCGAAATACATTGCGTTCTATGGGCCAAAATTCATTAAACTCGCATATCTCAAAAACTATTAGACATAGAATGTTGAAACTTTATATTCAGGATTGTTGTAACATCTAGTTGTGCACCCGCCATTTCAGTCCCATTCAACTGGATAGTTTATCTACAGGGACGCCCAAAAGATTTTCAATACATTAAGCTCTATGCGCAGAAATTCATTAAAGCATATTTTAGAGGTATTAGGCTAGTTCAAATGACTCACAAGTGATATATGCTGTTACCAAATTTCTGAAAGTCAATTTCCTGACTTTTGGGAGGTCCCGGGGGAAAAAATCTTGACCAGTGCATTTTACTTTGGGAAATTGCACAATGCTCCCTCCCCTGTCTTTATATTTGCATATTTTGTACAACTTCTTGAAATCAATTTTAACATAAGTATACAGGATTAAGCTTTCATCAATTGAGAAACAGAAGTAGTCGCACTTTCTGATAGAATTAACTAACTGTTCTTGGAAATACAGTCCTAAGCCATAAGTTACCAAGTAAGCTAATTTGTCTTTTACCCTCCCGTCACGATTGATGAGCCCCCATTTTCCCCTCCTTATACAAACACATCGCTAGATGCTTTCGCGGTCTGAAAAATGTGTTACAGTTGCTTTTGGTTTCCAGTCTGACAGTTAGAGAGAAAGCGTAAAAAAAAAGGACACGAAACAAAAAATTGATTCTTTTGGTGAATTTTCCGGACCCATTATCCAATTTCCCGTTTTTTTTCCAGACTTTTCAGACCCATTTTCCAATTTCCTGTCTTTTTCCAGACTTTCCGGATTTTCCGGAGTGGTAGACACCCTGTGTTATGGGTTACAAAATGAATTTTTTCATCGAAAAAAGTGTCTTTATCATTTATAGTGCTGCTACAGGAACACTGAAAAGATTTTCAACACTTTACGGTCAATGGCAGTTTTAGGGACATTCATCCATTTCAAGTACAATACCTTCCTACCATATAGTTAGGTAATGGTCCGACCACGGTTACGCGCCTCCCTCAAGAATTAAGTCAAAAGTCCCTAAGCTTGCCGACTTTTGTACGTGTGTATGTATTTTACTCTCAAATCTCAAAAACTATTTAGTCGTAGAATGTTGAAATTTCATATATAAGATTGTTATAACATCTAGTTGTGCATCTCGATTTTTGGTTCCAATCTACAGGAGAGTTTATTTACAGGATGACCAAAAGAATTTCAATACATTAACATCTATGGACATCTTCAATATATATATTTTGGGCATGGACAAAACAATGACTCACTATTGCGAAATTTGGCGAGTTTTGCCAAAATATTGCCAAATTTGTCAAGTTTTGCCAAAATATTGCCAAATTTGACAATAGTCAGTCATTTGGTCCATGCCCAAAATATCGCCATTTGTCTTTGTCTTTGGTGAGTTTTGGCAAAATATTGCTGAATTTGGTAATAGTCAGTTGTCCATGCCCAAAATCTCACCATTTTTCGTCGACCTTGGCGAGTTTAGCCGAAATATGACCAAATTTGGCACCAAAAATTATTTCGCATAACTTTGAAACTTATAACCGTAGAATGTTGAAAATTTGTATTTAGAACTATTGTAACATCTAACTGTGCATCTCTTTTCTTTCTTTTTTTTTTTTTTCAAAAGCCTGAAAAGCCGAAATGAACCAATGAACGAAGGAAAAGTGTGTTCCACTTTTAAATAGATGAAAAAAAGAATGTTCTTGTGAAAATTGTAGGTTGCACAAATTTTGGAACTTTTATGTACTTACGGAAATAGTGAGACTCACAGGGAAAGGGCTAAGATGATCTGACTCGAGCTTTTTGTATAACTAATAAAGCTTCAAATTATAATCCTTGAATATAAAATGCAATATTATTATTGAAAAAAATCTAAATGTTGAGGAAAATCTATAGATAGAAATGATACTCTACATGTAACTTAGAATTTGTTACCAGAATTAAGACATTATCCTGAATTTTCTGAATTCAAATGGTAATCCATTACATGAAAAAATGTAGAAATTACTTAAACTTGCAGCAAACATAAAAATGAACAAAGTAGTTTAACTTTCAGTATCAGAAGAAAAGCATTAGTATCTATATTTGCCAAATATACAACAATAAAAATTTAAATCTAACACTGTAAATAGGTAAACATGCACAAATAAAAATCTCTCATAGAAATAACTACTATATACTGAAGAATAGGCATATCTATGATAATAATAAAAGTGAATGTCTGTAAATCTGTATGTGAAATAATCCTTTTCACCAATCCTTTTCTGGAATCACCAGACAAATCTACTAACTATTCTACTAAATTAAAAACTGCTTTTAGGATGCCATGTTTGGAGAGTTTTGCCTGCATAAAATGATTTATTTTGAGCAATTGAAATTATTGATTTTTATTTATGCTTTTGAAGTAAAGCAGAAATTTATACTTATTACTACAATGAAGAATCGCATGAATTTGAAAAACATGAAATGAAATGGCAATTATGTCAGTTTGACACCAAATCAAAAAGCATAAAAAAGAATTAAGTCTAAATGTGTTTCTTAAAGTTCATAAATTTTCAAATTCTACCAATATTATAAATGTGAAAGTTTGTATGTTTGTGTATTTGGATGTTTGTTACTCAATTGAGCAAAAATGGCTGAATGCATTTGGATAAAATTTGGAAAGAAGATAGCTTATACCCTGAATTTACATACAGGCAACCCCATATAGCATAAATAGTTTTTTTACAGAGATACTCAAAATAATTCTAATAAATTACACTCTATGGGCATATCTCTGTAATTACGGCACCGATTCTAAAACTTGTTTCACTGATAGAAAGCTACACTATTCCTCAGTATTATAGGCTACCTTTCATGGATACAGCAGAAATAGCTCTTTTACATGGACACTCAAAAGAATTTTAATACTTACGCTATACGACATCTCTCTAAGTACTGAAACGATTCTAAAGATTTTTTCGCTGATAGAAAGCCACACTATTCCTCAGTAACATGGGCTAAAATTCATGCCTATAGCATAAATAGTTCTTTTACAGGAACACTCGAAATAATTTGCAAATATTGTCATAACTGTCTCCATTCGCCAAATGCATTTAAAAAAAAAATCTAAATTTAGTAACTGTACATATAACCATGTATTATACTTCATTTAAAATAAATAAAAAATAAATAACATCAACAGAGTCATTTTTGTCTATAGTGCAAGTGTCATCAATCTATTTCTTTTTTTGTTATTCACACAAGCTTCATTTCTCTCTGGATCTGATTCTAAAGCCGATGTGGACAAATCGAGTGTAGAAGCTAGTGCTATATATAAGTAAAAAGAGTGATTTGACATCAATATTATTTTAGTTTAAAAAAAAAATTCATAAATTTATATTTTTAATTAAAATTTTTTTAATTAATTTCAATTTAATGCTTACTTGAAGTGGCTTTGAGTTGGGCTGCAAAGGTTTGATTACAAGTTGACGACTAAGGGTATGTAATATCTGATCTGAGTTTGGTCCCCATGCAAGAGAATAAACAGGAAAACCTACAACAGAAAAATGTACCACTAAGTTGTATTTTACCAAAAACTAAATTAAATAAAAACTGGTATTTTAAAAGTTCTTTTTATGCCAAAAATATAACAAATGTGGATTGATAGATATTATTAGATTATATTGGCACACATACATATATTTTATAGACACTCAATTTTTTTTTTTCCTTTTAAGATTCTCGTTTTGTAAGTTTAGAAGTAAATCAACTATTCAGTTTATAAAATGTATTATATTCTCACCCTTCAGGAGAAGGAGGAACATAATTGAAAGGATAGGGGAGAATGAAGATTTACTTCAATAATGCAATTATAATAGCCGTAAATATATTCTATTCTATTCTACAAAGTCACATATTCTAGTTAAACTAGATAAAAATACTTAAATAATAGTAAAACAGCTTTAAAAATGATACTACACATACAAGAATTTTATACTTTGCAGCTTCTAAAATTTTTTTAACATATACATGTAAAAATTGAAAATTCATTAAAGAAAATTAGACATAGAAAGTGTTTTTCAATTTTAATATCATTCATGTGTATATAATAAATGTTACATTTTGGAGTATTAAAAAGATTTTTTAAATATTATTTTTTAATTTATCAATAATTTCTTATGTTTACTTTATTATCTAAAATGTCACTTTGAGGATGTCTATTATTCAGATGTATCATAATTTTTATGTACATTAGTTTACACATTGGCATCTGTTTTGTCATGTGAATGCAGATAGGTATTCGCATTTATAAAAAACTAAATTAAATAAAAACTTGCATTTTACATGCTTTTATTTAACATAACACACATTGTAATGATAGAAACACACAAGTATAAAGTTCCATACAGCTGTTCAGATAGGCAAAGACTAGAATAAAAGTCCAATGCTACAATAATAAATAACCAACAAATCATACATATGTACTAATGTGAATCTTAGCTATATGTAATTTTCTGAATGCTAAAATTTTTCTGTTCCCAACCCCTAATCTTTTTCTAGTAAAAAAAGGCAGCTGTGTTTAAAATTTAAGCTCAATCAAAAAAATTTAAGGCAACCCGCAAACGCCTGTAGTATATGCAATGATCAACTTCATTCAAAAATGAAATTCTCTTCCCAGTTCTGATAAACTTATTTTTTTCTTCTTCTCATGGAGAACGACAGTTCTAAGAGTGACGCAGCCTACAACAATGAATCAACCATCAACAAGGTATGACACTCTTATATATACATCTAGAATCGGTTTTTTTCTTGTGTCCACTTTTTATCTTGGAATCCGCTTTAATGATTTTTTAAAAATTAATACATAATTTTAATTGGTGCTGAAATAGAAGACTGACATTGCCAGTTTATTTAGCCAAACTCATTTTTTTTTAATTTAATCCAGTTTAAAGAGGGTACTGTTTAACTCCTGCGTATTAATACTCAAAACAACTCCACCGGAGTAGGGATTAAGAACAGGAGCGGATCCAGAAATTACTCAAGGAGGGGGCAATTTTGTACCTGAAACAGGGGTAAAATATGCAAATCATTTTATATTTAATAATGTAATCAATAATACCGATTAATGTAATTAATTATATTATTGATAAAATCTATATATGAGCGATAATTAAAAGAGACAGGGAGTAGTATCCGCCATACACCCCTAAGAAAAAGGCTAATTAATTTTCATTATACTTTCATAATATATTTTAACAGATTTATAGACTTTGCCCAGGAGGGGGTGATCGCCCCCACCGCCCTCTCCTTGGATTCGTGCCTGATTTAGAAAGATACGATAGGAATGTATTCATATGCTGCTGTACTTCAGAAAAGCCTCATCTATTAAAACAAAAATAAGTAAGCTCTTAGTAATCTTTTGGTTCAATTATTTATCAATTTTCATTCACAGTATTTCAAACAGTTATAAATCTGCTCTGAACAAAATTGATGCAATTGATCTAACAAATTTAAATGGAAAACAAAAAGACCCAGCACTTAATCTCAGTTCATGATTTCATACACACATAATAATTCTATCATCCTTCCTTTAGGATATTTTCATCTCTGATGTTTGAATTAGTCACTCTTTTAATAATATTTCTTATTCATTTTGCTTTTGACACTCAGCTCTCTGGTATCTTGCTTAGATCTGTACTAGTTAGCTTACAACACAAAAGCAGTGAACCTTTTCTGGCTTGGGCGCTTCGCTTTTGATTCCTGACTGGGGATTTTCAGTTCGATTCCCGCTGTACTCTGCTGTGATGATGCGTCTGGCCTTACTATTATTTTTGTTCTACTTTAATTTAAAAAATACTAACAGATTATTACATTACTTAACCTATTTTTTCCGTAATTTATTTTGCTATACCGTAAAATCCTGATTATAAGCACTCCTTCAGTGGGGGAAGTGGGACTTATAATTGGAGAGAAGGCCTTTTAATTGCCCCCCCTCATTTACCTCCCGACGATGACATCACAGCTACCATGTGCAGAGCCGGCCTAAGGCATGTGCGATGTGTGCGAGCGCACACGTTTTTTTCTTTGAGAGGGGCGCCGAAATGAGAAAAATGTTTAAAAAATAAGTGGTAAAATTTAAATATTTATTTATCTTATGTATGTTTGAATGCAAATCACCATTTGAATGAGTTTTTAGTTCAACAAAAAAATTTTGCTTGAAGGTTCAGAAAAGAGACTAGCTTCAAGAAGCGATTCGCTCCATTGTTTTGACTGAACTGAACAAATGTAGATAACTGAGTCTTCTATCACGTGTTTAGTCTGTCTGTCATGTCGGCTTGCAATGGCGATCGACATGAAGGCAGTAGTAGATTCAGGGGAGGGGCTATAGGGCTTCAGTCCCCCGCAAAAGAGATTGCTTAAGGGTAACATTCTGCTTCATTATGAGTATGTAAAGTGATCTTTTTTAATCACTTAACCCCTCCCAAAAGTTTTTACATTGGTTTAGACTAAAATTTTGCTTTATTGTATTTTTTGTTTGGTTGAAATAAACTTTTTTAAAAATTAACCCCTCCCAAAAGAGAATTTTTGGATCTGTCACTGCTTAAAGGTAGACCTTAGGTTACGTGAAGAGTAAAGAGGCGTTTGCTATTGTTTTCTCAACAAAACAATAGTGTTTACTGTTTCTGTTGTAAGATATTTAGTACTGCAAGTTCCAATAAAACTTTATCAGATCAAAGTGGCAACTGTGACTGGAAGCACATTGGAACTATACTGAATCGTCATGAAACTTCTTCTACTCACCTAAAATGCTATGAAAAATGGTTAGAGGCGGGGAAATGACTGAGCACTGGTAAAACAATCGATGATGAAAACCAGAAAATAATTGCCCTTGAAAAAGAACGATGGCAAAATGTTCTTAAACAACTTCTTACCATAACACAATTTCTTGTCCAGAATCAAATGGCTTTCCGAGGGACAAATGAAACTTTGTACAAAAAATAAAACCAATGAAAGATGGAAATTATTTAGGACTTATTGAACTAATTGCTCAATTTGATCCTGTAATGAAAGAACATGCATTTAGAGTATTGACAAATGAAAAACAAGGGTGTCTATCATACTTAGGAAAAAGCATACAAAACGAATTATTGACTCTGATGGAAGATAAAGTAAAAGAAGAAATAGTAAGTAGAATTAAAACAGTCAAATACTATGCATTGATTCGCGACTGCACACGTGATTTAAGTAGAAAAGAACAGCTTTCTGTTGTTTATGAAACAAAATTTTTATGTGGAGCTGCATCTATGAGTGGAAAACAGGTAGGCACAGAAGCATGTATTCTTGAAAAGCACCCAAAGGCAATTTATGTTCACTGTGCTTAGCACAGTTAAAATTTAGTGATTGGAAATTTTTCTGAAGTAATCGCTATAAAAAACTGTTTCTGCACCATTCGAAAATTATATGATTTTTTCAACACTCCCAAAAGACTTCTTAGTCTGCAGTAAAAGATTGCTGAAATTGCTCCAGAGTCCAAAAAGTCTAAGTTGAAGCAACTTTATCCCACCAGATGGGTACAGAGGCAAGAAGCAGTCATGGTTATGGTCTAGCTTCTGCAATCTGCTGCAGTCACTCTAGAAGAAATTATGCAGTGGGATGAGAGAGATGCCTCATCAAATCCATTTATTCTTCTCAAAGCGATACAGCACCCAAAATTTATAGTAGCTCTTTTGTCAGCTGAAAAATTGTTGAGCTGCATTTTACCTCTCAGCAGAAAGCTCTCGTCAACAGATGCTGATCTTGCTGGTGCTATATCACACGCAGAAGAAGTCACTTCAGCTATATCCAAAATAAGAGAAAATGTGAATGAGGAGTTTAAAATCATATTTGAAAAATGCGAAGAAATAGCTGAGAACATTGGTTCACAAATCACTTTACCAAGGTTATTGCAGGGTAGCTGTCAAGTCCATAAGATAAATGTGCCAGCTGAGAATGCTGAAGAATTCTTTCGGAGGACAGTTTCCAATCCGTGGACAGACTCCTTGCTGAGTAATCTTCGAGCAAGATTCGTAAAACACAAAAATATCCTCAGCAGTTTTTGCTGCCTTTTACCAACTGGTTCAAATGCCTCAAAACAGAATATCAGCAATTTTATGAAACTTGTTGATTTTTACAGAGAGTATTTAAGAGGAATAAGGTCGAGCTGTTTGATATCTGAGTTTGAGTTGTGGTACAGCAGGTTTCTAAGAAAGTCTGTGCAAACCAATGAAAAAGTCGCATCATTACCCAAAAATGCAATCGAGGCCTTCGACATTTGCTACAGCAGTTTATTCCTAAACGTCCATATTCTTTTGAACATTTTTTCGGTTACCTGTATCAACCATCATCCCTGAGAGAACATTTTCAACTTCAAAAAAAGTGAAAACCTATTTGAGAAATACAATGGGAGAAGCAAGGCTAAATGGCCTGGCTAAGTAAAATATTCATAGAGACATTTCTGTCGACTCAAAAGAAATTATAGATATTTTAGTACAGAAAGAAAAACGAAGACTGGCTTTTGTTTTATAAGTACTATACGTTAGGACTGTTTTCATAGCGTTATTTATTTAATCAGGTGTTTTTTTCCTAATAAAAATATACCTTTAGAAAGAGGATGTAGCAACTTTAAAAACATCGTAATTTTATAATTTCACTGGTATGCTGATCATGTAGAACGACAGTTCTACTAGTGACGCAGCCAGCCCCAACCAACCAACCGTAAAATTTCGCAGCACTTATATTTACAGGTAGCTTTTCAATTTGTAAAAGTGTCTCTTCTGGATCTCGGAATCCGCTCTAACGAATTTTTTACAATTAATATATGATTTTA
This sequence comes from Cheiracanthium punctorium, assembly GCA_038373885.1. NCBI lineage: Eukaryota > Metazoa > Arthropoda > Arachnida > Araneae > Cheiracanthiidae > Cheiracanthium > Cheiracanthium punctorium. The sequence goes on from JAWZYV010012606.1 coordinate 135,127, forward strand.
ATCGGTGCCAAATTCGATGAGTGACGTCGCCGGTTAAGCTAGGAAAACTTGTTTTTTTTATTTAATCCAGTTCAAAGAGGGAACTATTTAACCCGCGTAAGGAAATACGGAAAATGATCTTGTTTCAGAGGCGGTAAACAAGGCAGGGAGTATGAATACAGTGCTGTTGCCGGACGCGAAAAGAAAATATTTTTCAAGGATAAGTAGGCTCTTAATATTTTTTTTTCGGAGGGGGGGGGGGTTTCAATTAATCATCAATTTTCATCACAGTATTCCAAATTGTTATAAATATGCTCTGGACAAAATTGATGCAAAGAATTGACCTAAAAAATCTAAAGGGAAATGACTCGGCCCTCTATCTCAATCCATGATTTCATACACACATAATAATTCCGTTCATTCTTCCTTTTGAATATGTTATCCTTTATATTTTAAATTAGTCACTCTTTTAATAATATTTCTGTTTCCTTTTGCTTTTCGCTCTCAACTATCCCAGATGTCAGTAGATCCGTGACAAGATTTGTACAAGTTAACTTATATCGTAAACCAGTTTTGTCTTACACAGCTACTCCGTTTCGCTTCCGATTTCTGACCCGTTGACTTCAGTTCTGTCCCCGACATTGCATTTTCGCTAGATGAGCTTTGTGTTACTGTCGTTTTTGTTTTATTTCATTTTAAAAAATAATAACAGATTATTATATACTTTACTTATTTTTTCTGTAATTTATTTTGCTATAATTAATAATTAAAAATAGTTAAGATTTCGAATTAAAAAATAATCAATTTAAGTATTTTTTGGTAAAACTCCTTCCTAACTTTCTATTTTCTATAAAGTATTTCGTTTCTCTAGTATTTTGATAGCTATTTCTAATTAAATTAAGTCTTTATTTTTCTAATATTATTAACTCTATTTGGAAAATTCAATATGTAATTAATATTTCAATGAATTTTTTTTCTTCAGAAAGCTCACATAATTAATTAATAATTATTATTATTTAGTATTCAAAGGAAAATAAATAGTAGTTTTACATACTAACTAGTTTTAATAATAATTCTTTTACTCTTCATGTATATATAAAATTTATTGAAATTATTGAATTATAATTTTAAGACCAATATTTTTTCCAAATCTTAGGTTTTCTCACTTTTATTTTGTACTAGCAGTCCCGCACGGCATTGCCCGTGAACCCCCTTAAATTATGCGATTTACAAAATCTGACATGTAAACTGCAACTCCAGATTAGTACTCTAGGCCGCAATTGTATAACAGAATGTGCAGATAATGGTTCCAGAATTTCAGGTACGTGCTTACAAACGCACCACTAAAGACAACTCACTGCCGTGGCCGTCACATATTTCCCCCAGAAATATCGTGTAATTTGCATTAAAATTGCTGGAGTTATTAAATATTTCATCCAATTAAGCAAATTATCTTGTAAAATCCACAATTTTCGATTTAAATTTCTTAAAATTAGGAAATGTTAGGTCATTAAACGTATTAAATACCATAAAAAATTTCATGAAAAGGTCCCATTAGGAAAAACGCGCCAAATGACAGAAAAATCATCAAACTTGGCGAGTTTTGGTGAAATATCGCCAAAATTGGCGCCAAAAATAAGTCCCCAAAAATTAGGCTTTCGAAGACCTACGACCCATAGAACCCGAGATTTCCAGAACATTACATATCAATGCAACAAAAAGCAAAATTTAACTATTTAACGCATAGAATACGAATTTTAAACTATTTTAAACCCCAGAAAAGTGGGTTGCTCCCAAAATTCGTAACACAGGGTAAGAAAATTTCCGTTTTAGAACGGTTTTTAATTAATAATTAAAAAAAAGTAATTAAAATTTTAAAATTCTGATTCTCAGGTGCACATTATCGGCATTCATGGGCTTATATATTCAAATTTTCAGAGTTCTGTGTGCAGTAGATTTGTCTGGAGACCGCACACAGACAGATTTACAAACATTCATTTTTATTATTATAGAGATAGATAGATTTGGCGTAAACCTGATGAAATTTTCGTGCCATTTCATGCTTCTCAAATGCAAACGATTTGTTTTATAGTAGCATTCGGGCTAAACTCGCCAAGCATGGCAACGTAAAAAACAGTTTTTTACTTTTGCGTTTACCACTCACTTCAAGCATAAATCTTTTCATGAGGCCAAAGTTCGTCAAACATGACGATCTAAAATCGGTTTTTAATTACTAATTTAAAAAGTAATTAAAATTTCAAAATTCTGAGCCTCAGGTGTACATTACCAAAGGAATGGGCTCATATGTTCAAATTTTCAGAGTTCTGTGTCCAGTAGTTTTTTCTGGACATCGCACGCATGCAGATTTTCAGACATTCATTTTTATTGATATAGATTGGTGCAAAACTGACTAAATTTCCGTGCCATTTCATGTTTTCCAATGCATGCGATTTTGTTTCACAGTATCATGCTGGCGAAACTCGCCGAGCATGGCATCCTGAAAACGGTTTTTAATTAATAATTAAAAAAGTAATTAAAATTTTAAAATTCTGATTCTCAGGTGCACATTATCGGACTCATGAGCTTATATATTCAAATTTTCAGAGTTCTGTGTGCAGTAGGTTTGTCTGGAGACCGCACACATACAGACAGACAGATTTACAAACATTCATTTTTATTATTATAGATTCCTTTAAATACCAGATTTAAAACTTTGTTCAATACTTTTCAGATAGAAATTTGATTAATTAATCTAAATTTATACGTGCAGTGTATTTTGTATAAGACATTTAAAGGCCAGAGATGGCATCTGAAACAAGATGTTGTGCCCACCCGAGCCGAGTTGATAAGATACTGAAGATGGTAAATAACTGAAGTATAAAGGTCCAGGCTTCTTGTCTACCGGATGGCTGATAATCTAAAAATTCAGAATTTTGGATGTTTTTTCACACGATGGGGCCCAATAGTTATATAATTATAGTAAAAAGTTAACTTACATTTAGCATTAAACTGAATGCAAATTTATGAAATAAAATCAAAGATGGTGGCAGGGATACTAATCTGTACTCGACCCAAATTATAAATAGAAAATTACTCAAAAAATTATTGATTATAATCAGTATTATGCCTCTTATTATAAAATTCTAACAAAAATATGTCAATTTTCTATTACATGTTACAAAAGAACTTGCTGTGACTTTTTTAATCAAATAATCTGATACTGCATGAAAACAGGTTTGTATATTTATTTACATAAATTAAGCAAGCTTCTGAAATTTGCCCGTGAAACTAATTTATTATCTTCTGACCATACCCCTAAAAAGTAATATTTGTGACGCAGCATTTTACTTTATAGCTCTATGAATTTTAAATATGGGTCTTAAAAATAATGATATCAAATTTTGAGTGACGCCTTGCTGGGATTTTTAAAGATTTGTTTTTAAATTCCATTACAGTTACTTTCGTTTTATTTTCTAAAGAAGATTTACGCATTTAAGCAATGCTTTTAATTATGAAATACACTGTCAAATATATCACATTTTCACTGAGTCTATATAATGTATTCAAATGAATTTATTTCAATAATTTAATTTATCTTTTGTGTCACGCTATCCAAAAGGGCAAGTAAAATTTACGTAAATATTTAGTTAGCATCATAGTAACCAAACTAAGTAAAATGTATATGAAAATTTTGCTTGCCCTTTTGGGATAGCGTGACACAAAAGATAAATTAAATTATTGAAATAAATTCATTTGAATACATTATATAGACTCAGTGAAAGTGTGATATATTTGAAAGTGTATTTCATAATTAAGAGCATTGCTTAAATGTGTAAATCTTCTTTAGAAAATAAAATGAAAGTAACTGTAATGGAATTTAAAAACAAATCTATAAAAATCCCAGCAAGGCATCACTCAAAATTTGATATCATTATTTTTAAGACCCATATTTAAAATTCATAGAGCTATAAAGTAAAATGCTGCGTCACAAGTTTTTAACCAGTTAAGGGTTTTTGCATGGGGTTACTTTCTTACTACTATTTCATTAAGATGTGCAATTAAAATATTGAATCATCTTATAAATAAAATAATGGCAAAACACTCAGAATACTGGTGTTAAACAATAAAATAGAATAAAAAACTTTGTGAAAAAACACACATAAGATGTTACATGTAAGTTGATGCGTACGTTTCGACCAAAAATTGTTTCCCTCGGTTCCATGTGTCGAAGGGCTTTAACTGTGGAAGACCGAAACAATTTTTGGTCGAAACATACCTATCGACATACATGTAACATTTTATGTATGTTTTTTCGCAAAGTTTTTATTTATTTTATTGAATCATCTTGCTCTCCACTTTATTTCTGTTTATGTCTCAAAATACTGTTATTTGATGAAGATGATGCCACGTACTCTTTACCAAAAGCAGGTATGTATGTTTTCATATTCAAACACTTTTAACATTAAAAACGTAAAAATACTTTTTTATATAACGCCTTTGTGCCGTCCTCACAGCCATTCCCGGAAGATTCCATTTCAGTTATTAATTAAATATTTACATAGACAGAATATTTTTTAGAAACAGGAGCAAAATAATTAGGATGGGAAACATAAGCTTAGTGTGAAGGTTTTTTTTTTTCCTCCTTTTATTATGGCACATAACATTGTTAAGAGTAAAAACACGTAAGTTTATTAAAGTTTTGAAATAAAGCTTTAAAATGAGACGTTTTTCTAAACAAAATTGCCAAAGCTCGTCCCTATAGGAGCCAACATCACCCTAATTATGCCCTCTTTTGACTTTTTCATTTGCTGTTATAGCCCCCCTAAAACAAAATCCTAAGTATGCGATTGTCCTGAACGGTTTACTTTGCATCACCCTTGCTTCCAAGATTCTTTTGGCTGCTTGCTGCTTTAAATTGTTGCATGTCTGTCAACACATTGACTAGTATGTTTTCTGGATGGCCCCAGAAGGCATGGCGTTGGAGTCCAATGTAAAGAAACTTAAGATCTTCAGGTAAATGATCCATTTTTCTAATCGTATGACAAAAGTTCTTTGCAGCATTTTTACTGTTCCATTGCACATAATTTCAAACCACATGGGGCATAAACTTTGACGGTGAATTTTGTGAATGTCTTTAGTTTTGGGGATGGACTTTTGGTAGATATGTAGTTTCTCACGATGCAACAAGTAAGAGGCAACTATCGAGCGTGGTGTATAGGTCCACGAATTAACTCAGTCAGGTGGTTTGGGCAGCAACCACTTGATATAGCCTGACAAATTCTGTAAAGATAAGCCTGATCTTTGCTTAGCAACCCAATTTCTATCTCAGGTAGTGATGATTCAATACTTTAAAACTGAAAAGTCTTGTTGAATGTGGCAAGTAGGAAGCTGTTTGCCTATTTCTTTGAGAAAACCTTTGAGCCTGATGTCTTCCCATCAATTTTTTTCAAGTAGATGTCTTAACAGATATTCATTGGAATGTATCTGATAAATAATCCATTGCAGCAGTTGTCGTAAGCACTCTTCTGAAAGACAAATAATGTCGGTATGTACACTAGTGTTCTTTCTTTCAAGAGTGGAGCCCAATGCAGGTGAGTTCAGTTAGGTCTGTACCTTCTTGAATGAAATAGTTCTTTACAGCTGAGGCTGTTCCACCCGCATCGATTTCATCAGGAGAAATGTGGATCAAGTAAACAGAGCCAGGCTCTTCGATTATAGAAATGTGCTCCTCTTGTTTCATCTGCCTATAAAATTTTCCTGTTTCTTCACTTTTTCATTCACTATGGTAGACGATGTTAACACAAACCTATTACCACTCTGCTAGCATGTTACACACAATGCCAAAAATATTTAAAACATGCAATTTTTGGTAACTTTTGCTGAATTTTCAGAGCTTTTGGAGGAATTCAGGCATAAAAAACAACCGATTCTAGTTATTATATGACCCTTTCCGACCATTCAATAGTTTTGTAAATGTCTAGGAGCATCTAGAAATTTAAAAAAAAAAATTCACATTTTTAAGTCAAAATCGAAAACTTTGAGTTGAATGTGCAGACTGAAGGCTTTTTCTGACAGAGTCTGTTTTCTATTTGGCTGATAGGATAACTAGCCACATACTTTTCACACTAAGTGTATAGCAATTTTGAAAAAAATTGATTTTCGGCCCACCCTATTATACATTCATTTATATGAACATACATGCATGTGTATGATGAGATGTCTAGGAAAAACTCTTTAAAGTAAATTTAGAGGTAGTCAAAATTGATTTTTTTCATCCAAATCTGGATAACTAAATTTTTGCAATCATATTACTTCCTTTTACTTAGTACAAGGAAGTAAAAATTAGACATAAAAATGATGACATTGTTTATAAGCAATAACACCACAAAGTACTTCTTTGCAGAAATGCTTACAATAAAAGCTCAAATTTAATAACTAGCAGTAATATTTGATAATATAAAAGGAGTGACTGGCGAACAGTTCCAAAATGCCAGGTATTTCCCACATACTTGCAGCTGCTTTGGATAGCTGAGCAATATGGAGCTCTATCAAGTCAACTAGAGTCTCAGAGGATGATAGCTTTCACAAGTTGCCCTCTTCCCGCATAAGAAGTAATCAATTCTCAGTACTGGCCCTAGATATTTTTCTAAGCGGTGCAAAATACAAAAAATACTTAAGAATTCCCCCCCCCCCCAGATGTTGCTAGAAAAGTTTTCATATATATATATATATATATATATATAATATACAGTAAGGTATTTTTGGACACCCCCCCCCCTGGAGATGGTGCCCCGCACGGTTACATCATTCGCTCCACCCTAGGACCAGCTCTGTAAATACTAAATAAATCTTGAAATAAAGGATGTATCATTGAACTACCACATCCAACCATTGTCTTATGAAACTGTTATAAAAATAACTGTGACAAATTCTTTGAAATTAGCTGTACCTGATCATGCAGAAACCCCATCTGATTATATACATTAGATGCATGCCTGCCTTTCCACTACATGAAAAATTTTCCATCACAGCTCAAAGCACACTTTCAAATGAAGTTTCCCCACAAATGCACTATATAAATAATGGCCAGGCCAAATACAGCCCTATATCATAACACTGCCAGCAGGGATGCCGGGGATTGTCCCCGGCTGAAGAATGTAATAACTCTGGCTAGAGAAATATGAATTGATCCTTGCCAGGGATACAATTTATCCCCTTCTGGAGAAATGTTCAATTAATCTATGCCCCTACAAGTTCAACAGTACCTAACAATTTTAAGTATTAAGAATAGAAGTTCTTCTTTTGTTTACTAGACAAAGGAGCAAGTTACAAACATTCCTTTGAAATAGATACACACATGCCTGATGCCACTTCCCATTTTGTAACTAGGGCCAGGTTTCAAAGGAAGACTGCGAAATGAAGGAACAAGCACTGCTCTGCTGGGAGCCAAATTGTAGGGTAGACATAGAATCGACATACACAGGAATATATGTGCATAGAAAATCGGGGGTCGACTTTAGTTTGAATTAAAGTCATTTCTCAGACTGTTGGCAACTGCATTTGCAATGTAATACCTAATATATTATGTAAGTGGAGCATTTACACCTTCCCTTTTTCTTTTCTTCTTTTTTTTCAAATGTCCCCTCCTAGAGAATGTTTTCTTTCAAATGCCCCCCCCCCTCGGAGAAAATGTTCATTTTGCATCCTGACTGACAGCCAATAATAACTATTGAACTTGTATTACTGCTGGAAGACCTATTTTTGAATGTTCATTGAAAAAATTGCTACAATGAAGAACTTCGTGATGATTTTTGTAAATGAACTATGTTATTCTTTTCATGTTTCATTTGTGTCCATGCCTTAACCTGTCACATGCTGCAAAGAAACACTTTGTGGTGATCTTTTAAATAAGTTATGTTATTCTTTTCATGTCTTATTATTATTATTATTATTATTATTATTATTTTGTGCTAATGATTTAAACTGTTGCTTCTGCCCATACATACCAGTGCAAAAGGAAAGTATGTTTTAATAAGCTGCACTATATCTCAAAGCTTGTCCCATGACCACAGAATCATCATGTATATTGTTAATGGAAAATTAAATCACAATTATTTGCAGACCATATATGAACTTACTGTTAGATGCCAAAGTTGATCTTAGCATTCCACTTCTAGACCAAATTTTTATCAGACCATCTTCACCTGCTGGAATATTTTATATACTTATCAGTATAAAACAAAATGTAATTGTAAACAGAAAAGTAAATAAAAACAATATTTTTTGGAGCAATCAGTATTAATTTTATTTATTTATATACTTTTCACCCCAGGCAAAATTGTCCTTACTTTGTATAATAAAAGTTTGTGCATTTGTAGCTATGGATAAGACATTTTTTCTCCTTTTCTTATGTTTTGTACAAAAAGGAAGAATGTTAATGGAATATTTTTTTAAAAACGGGTCCTCAGGTTAAAGTAAGTTTTACAATATTATATAGACAGTAATGTTCAAATAACTTTACAAAAGTGGTAGGGTGGGAGGGATTTATAAAAAAAAGATACTTTTCATTGAGAATTTTCCATACATCTCACTCGATTTTTTTCTTGGTACAGATAGTATTCTAAAAGAGCACATTATCTTACTTCTTACTGGGTATTTCAACCAGCAGTGTACAGTTGTGGAAAAAGAAAATGCCCACTTGCCCTTTATTCGGCCGTCGTTTGTTGTACAGCAAAGTTACACATGCTAATCGTTTACGATTAATGTACACTTTAATTTGCTTACATAAAAATTGCATAAGGGGCCATCTCCATATTAAAATTCGCACCAATTTTTTTTCCCTCCAAATAGCAACCCCTAGATTTCAATTCATATTCAAAAAATTTAGCTCATTTTAACCCCAGATACCAATTTTTAATAAATTTAAACTGAAAATGAGTAAGTTATGAGCTTCTAAAATCCCCCTCGCCCAATGTTAAAATATTTTTTCATACTTTAATGCATATCTCATATAATATTGATAACAAGAAGCTGATTTTATTCATACTATTAGAACTAAAGGGCCCAAACATAATTTACTATTATTATAATTTTTAATAAAATATTAATATGAATTATGGATTATTAAATTAATATTTTAAAAAATTATGAATAGCGACCAAACCAAATTTTGATGGATGCAGAAAGTAATATTACATGGTTGTGCAAAATTTCAAATTTGTACGTTCAGTAATTTAATTTATATTAAATAAAATGTGTTCTTTTTATGAGTTCAGGGACCATATGTAAATTTATTAGGTGACAATTTTTTTGAAAATTGCATAAATTAGATTTCTTTTGAAGCAAATAAATTGAGGTTTGTACAGTCTGATTGTGTCTACTGTTGCGTCAGCTATTATTTCCCCCCAAATAAAATATTTTTCATGTATAGAATTAGATGCAGTAGATGTATGTCTTCCAATACAATGCCTTATTTCTGAAAAACTAACATCCTCAAATTCCTGCAGTAATTTGCCTTTTTTAATATCTGAAGTATCAGATCTTAGGACTTCCCATACTTTATCAAACATTGAAAATAACATTTTTCTGTCTAAATTTTCAAGCCTTCAAATACTCAATAACATTTTCAAAATTAGAATGATTTTCAAAATCAAAAGCTGTCATTTTGCATTTTTTGTTTAAATCAAGTACACAGACCAAGGAAGTTTTGGAGTCATGGTTCATTTGGACCACTGACTAAATATTCTAATTTCCACCCATGATAATCTCAGTACAAAAACTTTAAGACGGCAAGTAGTATTTTCCCTGTAAATAATATTTATTCCTTTTAACTATTGCGAGCAAAATTAATAAAAGGCAAAAAGTTTAGAATTTACAAATAGTGTTTTTCAATTTGCAGAAAGTCCCTTAAAACATGCAAAATAGAATTCGCAATATCTCCGGAAATTATCATAGAACATTTGCAAAAATTAGGGTAATATGAAGGTTTTCTTTTGTTTAATAAAAGAGAAAAAGAAATATGATGCAGATTTAAATATAAAGCTGGCCTCTTATGCAAATTAAATTAATAGTACATTAAAGTATACATTATTTGCAAATGAATGGTATATATAACTTTGCTGTACAAAGGACAGCCAAATAAAGATCAAGTGGGCAGTTCCTCCCCCGCTCCCGCAGCTGTACATATGCATAGAACTGTAGAACAAACAACTAAGCAAAATTATATTGTTTCAAACTTTGGTATTTTAGGTAATAGTCGGGGACATAGTCAGAGGGAATTCCACGCAGAGCTTCCCCTCTAAAGCAGGCAAAATCATAAAGGTGAAGCACCCTTTGTGAGCCATTTTGCCTTTTTTGCTTTATCACAGGCAAAATGTTTTTCAATGTATATGTTGACACTTGAGTTCGGGCTCATTTTTTAAAGCCCTTTTAATTCGAGCCCGAGCAATATTATTGTCCGAGCCCAAAATTTCAGTTAAAAGATACATAAAAGTCAATTACTTCATAGATAGAATATCATAAATTTTGCTGTTTGTGCAAATTAAAGACAAATATAGTAGCAAACTCTTAATGCACTTCCTAATTCTTTATATTCAAGTTTATCAAATAATAATAATAAATAGCAAACCACATTATTTTAAAGTAGCAGGCATGCGATTGGTCAAATGTTAATTAATGATGTATATATCCCCCCACATACACACACATTTTTACATTTATAAATCATATATGTTTAAGTTTATTTTATAAGTATTTAAATTTGTTTTTGGATATTGAAAATAATAAGCAAGATATATGAATAAAATAATGCAAATATAATAAGGTTTAAACATAAAAAAAATCTTTGTTTTCTACCTGTTACAAAAGCAGTACCATCATGACTCCACCGACCAGCTAAAACAGCCCCTCTATGAGCTTCTATGCTCTTTTCTACCCTGCCAGTTCTGTTTATCAAATGAAACTTTCCTAAGAAAAGAAAAAAATATTATTTCTATCATTGTAATTCTAATTTATTCAGATTCTCTTAGCTTATTTTTTACCAGCAGCTATTCATTTTCAACTTTTTATGAGCCTATCAATTCCGAGAAAGTTATCAGCCCCACCGTGGTGAGTGGGTAAGCCACTAAACATGGTAGACATCTGGAGTGTGAAGGTCCCATGAGGCTGTCGATCTAATGGTCTGGAGTTTTGGTCAGTTTTCTCCAGGTATAACCTGAATACACATTAGAACACTTAAAATGTCCTCTGACCAAAACACACCCCATAGGCAGATGCCCCTGATGTAGGCTTATCGTAACACACAAACCTAAAGCTATCAGCAAAGTTATCAAACGACTGTAAACACTTTCTGCATATTGTGTCATTCTTATTTTCAGACTTTTTTTTAAAAAGTCTTTAAGGATTGAAAAAAATGCTGTAAAATTAGGCAACATTTAAGTAGTACTTTTTTTTATCTTACAAGCAAGAGTCTGTCCAGTCTTTTCAGAAATGGTACTGTTTTGCAAAAAACTTACTACTCATAATTTTTTTAATCTGAAATTGGCGTTCAATCAGGTTTTTCTATCCAGGGTCCTGTGTTTGTGAAATTGCAAAAATGGGGTCTTGTTTCCGTAAATTATTATAAAATATAGAATTTTGCAAATTTAAATTTAGTATTAAATTAGATTTAAGGCATTTATTTTATTCTATTTTAAGACATTTTATAGAAAGTCCGATTAAAAAAATCTATATATGTAAACAGCGAAGCATTGTTTAAGCATCAGTTTATATTGGGAAGATTTTATTTTTTTTATTTGCCAGGAGAGGACAGCTCGCGTCACTGAATGTGTCGCTTAGAGCTACATATACGTCCTTCCCGGAATTTCCCGCCACAATTTGGAACCTCGTCAGAAGGTGGGGGGACTTCTGAATATTGGCACCCCTCAGAAACTGCTAGCGACTGCCGAGAGGACTTTCGGAACCACGTATTTAACGTGCACGTACACCGCATGTACACGGTGGTCTTTAGTGGTACGCCGGTATCGAACCCACAACCTTCCGGTTACGAGTCCAACACCTTAACCACTGGGCTACCACGGCCCCTTGTTGGGAAGATTTGTTTGATTTGCAAATATTTCATTACAGATATAAACACAGATTTATGAAAAGGCGACCGTTTACCAGAGGAAGAATTTTGTGAAAGGCCTGTTTTTCAAATGAAAAATATTGTGAATAGTCTATTTTTAGGATAAAATATTTTATGAAAGGTATGTTTTTAAAATAAAATATTTTGTGAAGGGTTCTTTAAACTTACCCCCTGACAAGTATTAATGAATACTTTCAAATACTGTACTTTTTTTATACAAGAAATCTGAACATACTCGAAGAAGATTTAAAACAAAAAGTTATACATCCATTGGAGGCTGGCTTGAGTCTCCCATGCCACTTTTTTGTATCAGGCACTCTAATTCAGCCTATTGAATAATCTGGCTCTTGGCACATGGTTGCAAGATCAAATTGTTATTGGCCATGTCAAATATATTTAAAACAACCAAAACCTCAGAAAAAGTTTTTTATTTTATTTTACTTATTTTTTAATTATGTAGGAATAGTTCAGTTAAAGGAGCTTCTTGAAAAGAATATATATATATATATATATATATATATATATATATATATATATATATATTGTGTGTGTGTGTGTGTGTGTGTGTGTATTATTTATGTATTTTATATATATATATATACAGTAGAAGATCTTTATAATGCAAACCTCGAAACGCAAGGTTTTGCATTATATAGAATTTTGCGTTATATGGATCATTCACTTATATCATTAAACTTCCCTAGTAAACATATTAAAATATGGCTGGAACGCATAAATATAATGCTTAAAACTTCTTTTAAATACAAATACTACTTTAAAAAAATGGAATTTATTTATTTACAGAAAAAATAAATAAATTGAAATTACCAAAAGCATTAAAGTTTATTTGCTAAACAATATATTAATTTTGATTTGTTTTAGAATTTGCAATCTCTCAACAAATAACTTTTCTTGCAGCCTTTGGACAGGTAATGATTTTACTTTGGTTACACAGTCTTGTGTTTCTAGGAATTTAAAATATTGATCTCTTATGGAAATTTCTTCAGATTCTGAAAGTTTTTCAACTTTCTCTCCAGCATTTGATTCTGTTTCAGAATTGTTTTCCTCTTGTTTTGAAACAGAGGAAATTATTTCAGCACTGGTCAAATGATTAACAATTTGTGACTTATCATCAATTACCAAATATTCAAAATGTTTTCTTCATGCAGGTTTGCAAACTGAGTACTTTCCATTTTGTGCACAATGCATTAGTTCAGCAGTTTTCATTTTAACTAATGATGGCTTAAATCCAATTCCAAAATTCAGTTTTAAAATAGTGTTACATTGAGAAAACACTCCCTCCACTATTTCTCATAGACTGTTTAAAAGTATTTTACTGTCAATATTGACTATTGAGTCATAAGCATATCGTCTGGCAGGGGGCGGGAGCGTGTGCCCCCCCCCCCAACTTTGTTTAGAAAACCTTTCATTTTAAAACCTTTCTTCTTGCCAAACTTAAAGAAACATGGCTATTTTTACTTTAGAATATGCTATGTGCATTCCCCACCCACCCACCCACACACATAAAAAAAAAAACTTAACTTTTGGTGATGCTACGTGTATGATCTAGGAAGCCAAGTAACGCCATACGATTTAATATAAAACAAATCAATGTTCTTAATTTACAAAGAGAAATATAACTAAATAAATAAACATCTGTTTGGGAAGTCAATGGTAGAGGAGGGAGAAAGAGAGTGGTTCCGGTAGTGGAGGGAAAAAGGGAGAGGTTCCTTGTTTTTTTAAAGTAAACATTTCTTCCTCTTCGACCTCGGCCAGCCAGCTGTTATGCTGATAAAGCATAATGCATGCATGGGAGAATAATTGTTTATTTTAAGCTTGGCATGTTGTGGGATTTACCTAATGTCTCAAAATTAATTCCCTTGGAAAGCAATTAAAAAAAAACAGATTGTAGAAATTTCTTAATTGTGATTTTCTCTGTTTACATCTGCAGTGTTAATGGTTCTTGTGCCCAATGGTTGAGCCGAATGATATGGAGAATTGCGGTATATCGATCTTCTACTGTATATCTGAAAAATTGTCCTTAAATAAAAATCTTTCTTAGACTCTGAAAACATTTTAAATTTGCACTATAATGCAATACATAAGAAAAATGAATAATCTATCATAATCCATGAGTTAGCCCTATTTGTTTTTCTTGTTTCATTATGTTGGTGTTGGAAAGCTTATCATAATCTCCGCATTGACCCTGTTTGCTTTTCTTGTTTCACTATATTGCAAAGTATATTATAATTTATGTTAATTTATTTAAAGCCATTTATTTGTTCCTGCTACCTTTTCACATGTGAATGGCATTTTGATGAAACCAAAATAAGAAATATTGTGATTACTCATGAGTTACATTTTCGTCCATTGCTTATATCCCAATTCTGTTGAAAAATTGCCAAAAAACTATACTGCATGAATATACAGTAAAATCCCTCTATAACATATTTTGGTGGTCAAAACAGTGGCACACACAAGGGAAGGGTGTAAGGCAAGGAGTCTGGCCCTGTCCCCCCCCCCCAAAAAAAAAGGTATCAACTTTGTATCTTAAAATCATCATATAAAGTTCTTGACATTTTAATATGCTAAAAGACTTTGCCTTTTTATTTTAAACAGTTAAGATAAGTAAATACACACATAGTTCATAGTTCAGAAACATATTGAGTACTATAAGTATATTGATGTGTCTTTATAAGAGGTGGTCAAGGTCATGAGAAAAAATTTTGCTCCCCATTTTTTCAGGTGTCACAACTTTATGAGCTAGACTCCCTCCAAGAGGAAAAATTTTGTTCTACATTTTTCTAAGTGGTTGATAAGCATCACACCTTTATGAGCTGGACCCCCACCAAGAGAGAATCCTGTGTGCACCACTGGGTAAAAATAAGGAGAAAATGTTGTAAAGAGAATCATCATTATAGAGGGTATCAATACTGGAACAAAAATAATTTTTTTCTTCTTTTCCTATAGTCTGGTGTCACGAGGGGGTGCTCAGATTTCCTTCTGCCCTCGCTCATGCAAAATATATATATATACATATATATTAAATAGAATGAAAAGAAAATGTTTATATAGTGCTTGAGTAATTTTTACAATAAATAGTCAAGTTTTAGCTAACTATCCTTCTCCAGAATTCTAGATATACCACAGCCTATAAATTTTGATAAATTTATTATTCAAATATGTGATAACTTTCAAATAAATGAAACTCTGAATGAAAAGTTTTCTGTAAGATGTATTACAAGAACTTTTTCATAATACATTTACTCATTACCAACATAGTTGAACTAATAGTACAAAACTGGAACTTTGATGAAGTTTTTTGACAGAGAGTATAGCTCGAAAACATTGTTGAACAGTCCAAACACATTTTATCTAGACTTTTTTTGGGGTAGGGTTTAATTCATATACATCAGTTGAACTTTGAAACAAAATATGTTGTAATAAAGAGAATCATTGTGATAGAAGGGACAATATTACAATCATAATAAAGAATATCATTGTACAGAGAAGTTCTTATATTAATCTCAAGGAAATTAAGCCAGGTCTGAAAAAAAAAAAAAAAATACAATAATAAAGAGAATTATTGGAGTACAGGATATCATTGTAGCAAGATTCTACTGTATTTTGAAAATTAAAAAAAAATAGGATTTTGCAAAACTGTTGACACATTTTTGAGGTTTGATATCAATAGCACTATTGTGCTAATAATAACAAAAAATCTGATGTGTCCAACACATGACTTCCTTGTCCGTCTATTAATTCAAAAATGTTTTTTACGCACTTCCTCTAAACTTATTTGTTTGAAAGAGATAAAATATCAATAATAGTAAGGTATAGCGATTTCTAGCCAAATATTTCGATATCGCCAAGTTGAGTTCAATTTGAAAGATTTCCTTCTGACACTTTATTTGGCGATATTTCACCAAAAGCCGACAAACTTGAGATAGTTTGCGAGATTTTGGGGATAGCCAAAGTAGTCATTGACTACTGACTTTCAATGAATTGAATGCATCCATGCACCTTAATGTATTTAAAGTCATTTGGCTCACCCTGTAAATAAATTCCTAGTCGATTGCTGTCAAAAAAGGTATTGAAAACAGTTAGATATTATAATATAGTTCTAAATACAAAAGTTCAAAATTCTACGGGTTAAAGTTTTAGAGTTATACAAAATACGAAATAAATTTTGGCGCCAAATTTGAAGATATTTCGGCGAAACTGGGCAATGTCGACGACATTTGGCGAGATTTTAAGCATGGACCAACAATGACAGATTATCACCAAATTTGGCGATATTTCACCAAAACTCGTCAAGAACGATGACAAATGGCGATACTTTGGGCATGGACCAAATGACTGACTATCGCCAAATTTGGCGACATTTCGGCAAAACTCGCCAAGATCGAGGACAGACGGCGAGATTTTGGGCATGTACCAAACAATGACTGACTACAATTGTATTATATTGAAGATTTCCATAGACATTAAAGTACTGAAATTCTTTTTGGTGGTCCTGTAAAGAAAGTCCAGTAGATTGAAACCAAAAATCGAGATGCACAACTAGATGTTACAACAATCTTACATATGAAATTTCATAATAGTTTTTGAGATTTGAGAGTTAAATATCCACACACGTACACCAAAAGTCTCCAAGCTTGGCGACTTTTGGCATAGTTCTTGAGGGAGGCACGTGACCGTGGTCGGACCATTACCTAACTTATGTGGTAGGACGGTATTGTGCTTGAAATGGATGAATGCCCCTAAAATTGCCATTGACCGTAATGTATTGGAAATCTTTTGAGTGTTCCTGTAGCAGAACTGTAAATGATAAAGACACTTTTTTTAATGGAGAAATTCATTTTCTAACTCTTTACAGCATATATCACTTCTGAGTCGTCTGAAATAGCCCTAACCTCTAAAAAACGCTTTGATGAAAGTTGGCCCATAGAGCGTAATGTATTTCGAATCTTTTAGGCGGTTCTGTAGATAAACTGTCCAGTCGAATGGAACCGAAAGGGGAGGTGCACAACTAGATGTTACATCAATCCTAAATATAAAGTTTCAACATTCTACGCCTAATAGTTTTTGAGATATGCGAGTTTAATGAATTTCGGCCCATTGAGCGTAATGTATTTCGAATGTTATGGGCAGTCCTGTAGATAAACTATCCAGTCGAATGGAACCAATAGGGGAGGTGCACAACAAGATGTTACAACTATCCAAAATATGAAGTTTCGACATTCTACGCCTAATAGTTTTTGAGTTAGGCGAGTTTAATGAATTTCGGCCCATAGAGCGTAATGTATTTCGAATCTTTTGGGCAGTCCTGTACATAAACTATACATTCGATTGCGACCAAAAGGGGAGGTGCACAACTAGATCATAGAACAATCCTAAATATCAAATCTCAACATTCTACGACCAATAGTTTTTGAGATATGCGAGTTACATACATACGTACGTACGTACGTACGAACATACGTACGTACGTACAGACGGCATGGAAAAACTGACCACAATAGACTCGCCGCTGGTCAAAATGAGTTGCAGACGCGTTAATATGATAGTGCATGCTAGCCTACTATGAGATGCATTGAAAAAATTCTTAAAATTAAATTTAGAGGTAGTCAAAATCGGTTTTTTTGTCGAAATTTGGCCCCCAAAATTTTTCGGGATCACATTACTTCCTTATACTACGTACAAGGAAGTAAAAATACAAGAATCTCAACATTTTTACGTTTCTGGAGGGTAACAGAAGACCTCGACTCCAATAGATTTGCACTATACTTATTCCAATAAAGTAAATAAATCACTAATATAAAAACTACAAATGTAGTAAAAGTTCAACACATTATACATTATATAGATTATTGACTATTTTCCAGGGATCACTCTAGAAATGAAAAAGGGCAGTGTTTGGGAAAAGGGCATATCATATCACACAAAAAGGGCAACTTTTATAATTATTGTCTACAGACACATAAGGGTAGCTTTTATAAACATACTTTTATGTCCGAAAATGTGTTTTCTTAATAGCAATTTTTTAAGCAAATGATTAAACAAATTTTGAAACCAAATTTTTTCACTTAATGCGCACTTAATGAAATCTACACTTTTACAAAAATTGTGTAAGGCGTCCATTATGCTTTATTTCAACAACAACAACAAAACAAAAAAAGCATAAAAAAATTAAATTTTGTAATCGCAAAATAACGGGAATCCGGTTTTGCCGACAAATTTTTCATAATCACGCCAATTTTCGGACCCGAAAATGACCGAAAACATTCAGTTTTAGATTCAAATTTTATCGTATTCAGCATCACTGCAACTTTTCTCTCTGTATATATGCTAGTCTGCAACTAGTGGAGGGGAAACGGGACACTTGCCCCAGGCATAGTGCTGTTACGTCAAAATTGAAATGGAAAGAAGGGAGCGCCAAAACAAAGGTTTGTTCCGGGCGACTTGACCTCTAGTTGCAGCACTATATGCATAACTTTTGGAAATATTCTGTAATAAGAACGCCAGTTTAGATAAGACGTGTCCGAGGGAAAAATAAATTGCAAGTGCACGACATAATAAAAAAAGAGGGGGGGGGGACGATAGTATTTCCTATCGTGGGCGGCGGCAAAGGATTTTCTAAACAGGCAAGAAGTCTTATAATTATTGTTGTGTAATATTCGTAATTACATAATTATAAAATAACTCCCGACCCTTCAGGGATCGGAAAGAATTTGACCCTCTTGCACACATTTTTAATTTCCCAATCGATGAATTCAAAATAGTCTCAATGGCTCTCCCCACTGCGCATTTTCGCACTGTCCATTGGGCTTTTGCTGAGCGCGTAGTACAGTAAAAATGAACATCCCAGGGGCGCGTGCCCGTGCAGTCGACGAGACTTGCATTCTCGCAATCGTCGACGATTTCATTTTTTTGGAGGGGCTGCAAAATAGACACAAATTTTGTATTGACAGTTCCCACCCCTATCTCCGCCTAAAATAGCCCTATACATGGGCGCCGGCAGAATATTTCCCAGGGGGGGGGGCAAAGACTACTTTAACATATGGTTACCATGTTGGAAAGAGCAAAAAAGCAAGGGAAAACACTGCATACAAAAATCCAGGGGGGGGCATTGCCCCCCCCTTGCCCTATGCTGCCGGCGCCCATGGCCCTATAGAATAATCATCAATTGGTCATCAATTTGGCCCCTATGCTGACCGGAAATTCGATATTTTCAAGTAGTATTTCCTGACTGCTGCACACCCTGTCAATGAATCAATTTTTCCCTATTCTTTTTAGTACATCGACGGGGAGGAGTGTGTGTGTGTGTGGGGGGGGTGGGGGGGGGGGGTTACCCAGACTTCCGGAATTGCCCTTGTCTTGAACTTTCCGTGCAGCCAGCCGTAAGTTTGGATGAATGTGTTTTGAAAATCTGAAAAAATAAACAATAACCAAGTGGCGTTTATTAATTACTTACAGCATTTATAAAACACGGTAAAGCGCCATTTACAGTAGGAAATAATTTATTGTTATGACTACTCTTCTGGATGACAGATTGTTTCTCTAATGAGATATTTTATGACCTCAAGCTACAGCGAATGGTTTTAACCCTCTCCTCAGGTCGGGAGGGAGAAGAGCGGCGACTGAGCAGATGCCCCCCCGCCCTCCTCCCCACACATCATTGATAAGAGAATAAACAAATCAACTTCCTTGTTGTTGTTGTTGAAGAGAGGCTTTTTTGGGGTCTAGCCGGGACCACGTGGCCCCAGTCTAGCCGAGCGCCAGCAATGTTAACGAGAATCAAAGAGAAGGGGAAACAAGGAGGGGTGGAGAAAAGGAGAGCGGCATTTTGATTGAAAAAAAAACAAACAAACAAAGAGGGCAGAATTTTATCAAGAAAAAGGGAAAGGAGGGCGGCATTTTACCAGATAAAGGGCACCAGGGCGGGCCGCCCCCCTGAAACGCTCTAGAGTGATCCCTGATTTTTCTAATTTATAGAATTTTTTGAAGCTTTTAAATGAAACAATTACACATAACATAATTTAAAAATAAAATTAAAATTCATCAAACTTAATATCAAATTAAGAAAGATATTTATTTTATTACCATCCGTAGATGTAATGATAAACATATCTGCCCCAATCTGCTTCTTTAGACCAGTGGTATTTGAACTTCGGGGAAATATATGCATGTCTGTTGGGAAAAGATCATTTGGCAAGGTAAGTAATTTTGTAGTTTCATTGCTTACAAGATTCCATATAAGCACTTCATGATCGTCACTGCATGACAAAACTTCATCTGTTGTATGCCATGCGACACAACTAACTAGATCAGAATGTAATCAGCATTAAGGAGAAAAATGTTTTCAAGACATCATTAGATATACTAATATTCTTTACATGTCTTTTTGCTAATTTAATAGTAATAACAAAAAAATCTAGAGTGACCCCACTCCACTTTTTGAACGCTTGATCTTTACCAAGGGTTTAAATAAATTTTATTCAGATCAATCAAATGCAGTATTCAGATGTTAGTGCACTTCAAAACATTTGAGTGCATAAGCCATAATGAATAAGTATATATTTTGTTGCAATGTAAAAAAAAAAAAAAAAACAGTATGTCTTACACAAAACAAAATTTATAAACTATGTAAGACATGTGACTATAATATACATGTACCTAATTTGAGCTAAATCAAATGCACCGTATTGACTCTAAGTGTATTTTCAAGAATTTTAGTCTATAAAGTAAAAGAATTCTTTTCCGTAGCAGTGTAAAAAAACTATAACTCTTATACTCATCACAATCAATACCAGTCATGCAAGGGTGGTCTATATACCAAATTTGAGCTCAACAAATGCATTGTTTAAGAGCTATCATATTCACACACACACAGACATACATGCACAACCTTGTAAAAATAGCACAAATGAATTTAAGAGACCTCAAAACTTGTAACTAAATCAAAATCTCAAAATCAAAAGTTTTTATGAATATAAAACATTCTTTACATGATATATGTTTGGAAAGCAGGGTTTGTATTTACTCAGATTTTTGAGTAAATTACACAAATTTTGTTGACTGTGAAGCAAAAAATATCCGAATAATGGGTTTTGCATTTGCAAAAACCTATATTTCTTAAGTAAATGGGCCTTTTGACTCACTTTTATCAGACTTCAGTGCGATCCCTGGGAAAGTAAAATGGGCATTTATGTATTACAGGGTTCTCTCCAGGCATTTCTGGTCAGGCACATTGCCCCGACCAGAAACGCACAAGTTTTACAGACTGCCCAGCAGAAAAATCAGAATATCATTTCAAACGCTTTAATTTGATAGAATTACACATTGCAGCTAATTTGACATAGAAAAAGTTCACAAAAATGTTACTTTTCAAGGTAAGATTAAAATAATACAGTATGGATACAAATTTTCACGCAAAGAAGCTTATGAATATTTTGTTTTGAAAAAAAGAAAATCTGGTACAAAATAGGGTACTTACGTATTATCCCGGCGGTCTGCCAAGACGAGCGATTTTTCATCAAGATAAATGCAGTACACATGAAATTAATGATGGTTTGAAATACGATTGTCAACAGTTTGCCAGCACATTTGACAAAAAAATAATTTGGCGGGAATGACCGGCGGGATAATACGCAAGTACCCAAAATAGTAATAGTGTAGGGAACCTGTTATCCGGAATGGTTGGGACAGGGTGTATTCTGCATAGCTGAATTTTCTGGATAACTGGTTGGGGATTAACATGAGATCTACTGATTTGATTGGTAGCATAAATGTTACTCTCTATTTTTGATTAGAATTAAACATTACTTGTTAATATACTAGAAAAATAATATAAAAAAAACTAATATGATCAGGATAAATAATAAATCAAGATAAATAATAATGATTTAGAGAGAAGTAGTAAATATATGATAACTTCTTGAAAAATTAGTCACACACTAAAAAAATAAATAAAATACCTTACCAGATTGCTTACTTTATAAATTCTAGCTGTAGTATTCAAAATAAAAAAATAAAAACATAAGAAATATTAAAATAAAACTCTTTTTGCTTTTCTTTCGAAAAAAATAAGAACTTAATCAATTGAAAAATAATTCTGGATAACTGGTTTTCCGGATAAGAGGTTCCATACTGTACAATGAAGCACAAAATAATACAAACTAACTCCTTAAGAAACAAAAACTTCCTATCAACTAAGGCTTATTGAGCCTACAAATCTTAGCTACATTTAAAGCCAACTAGGCATAACATTTTTTCTTTTAAAGCCTAAAGAAAGGATACAAATAATGTCATGTTTCCTAGGTCTATTGCAGGGTTTGCACTAGACCGTGGGATCGTACGATTCCCGCAATACCACACTAAATACCACAAAAAAAAATTACACTCAAGAATTCCCCCCCATAGGCTATAATGTAAAAGAAATCTTTGTTGTAGCCCTGTAGAAAAACTATTAAGTCCTATACACATCAAAATCAATACCGGTCTTGTGACAGCGGTTTATAACACATATACCCAATTCGAGCTCAATCGAATGCCCTCGTTTAGGAGCTATTAGTGTTCACTCACATACACACACACATACATACATATCGTAAAATTAGCATAAATGAATTCAGAAGACCTCAAAACTTTTAAATACACCAAAATCTCAAAGTCAAATTTTTTCATAATTACAATACTTACCTTACATGGTACATGTTCGGAAAGTAAAAATGCAATTTTTTTTCTGTTAACAGAAAATTAAAAAGAAAAATAACAGAAAATGAGATCAAAAGTATTATGGCATTATAAATTGCACTATTAAGGCTCTACAGCAATCTTTCCGGACAACTCTGAGCGTTTTAGATAAGAATATGAGAAAACGCGTTCCCAATTACCCCAAATGAACCTAGATTTGCTCTTTATAATGATAGATATTATAGCTTGTATAGAGACATTCTAAATTGTTGTACAATCTACTATCACAATTAGACTCTTAAAAATGCGTTCAAAATTTACATGATTACATAAAAGAACAATTTTATATATATACAAAATACAAATATAGAAGAACAAAAGAAACAAAGCTTTTGGAGGAAAATTTTTAGTCATAAAAGTAGAACTGAGAAAAGATATATGCCTCTTAATGTCTCAAGATCTTATATTTAAAACATTTGTGACGAAACTTCAAATAAACTTCGCCTCCCTATTCTTGAATTCAGAATTTCCTCCCCTTCTTCCCGAAATATTCTAGTGTGCGGCCTGGTTACTTTTAAAAAGTCGTGGTCTACTGGTATTTAATCGCTAATCAATTATGATAGGTAAAAATGAAAAAAGTAAAGGATATGACGAGGTTCTTTCCCCAAATAAGTCTTAAATCTCATATTCAGGTTATTAATAAACCAACTTAATGAGTAATTGATTAAATTTTTAACTATCTAACAAGTTTGATACTGGATATCTTTTTTCTGAATCAATCAAAATGGAATGTATTAACTTGTTCATAGCTTTAAAGGTGCATTATACTGACAGTCGCAGTTGGATTTTGGTTACATTTCATGGTTGTTATAGTAACATAACGATTATGATGCTAAAAATAATCCCCCTACAACTATTAGTGCATTCGTAAACGACAAACTCGTTGCACGAGTTTTCTTACGAAAACCGGAATGCCTATGCATTTCCACGTGACGTATCTCTGACGTCAACTGAGT
This sequence comes from Cheiracanthium punctorium, assembly GCA_038373885.1. NCBI lineage: Eukaryota > Metazoa > Arthropoda > Arachnida > Araneae > Cheiracanthiidae > Cheiracanthium > Cheiracanthium punctorium. The sequence goes on from JAWZYV010012606.1 coordinate 158,944, forward strand.
GACATTGTTCGGGGTCCTTAGTTCGGGGTAAGGCTACTATAGGGGGGAGCTGACTTGCCCGGAATTTTGGTTCGAAAGTTGTGTCAGGCCGCCATATTGGATCGTACAACTATGTCATAAAATTTATATTTTGTGGTT